>APFE030528039.1:0-15862 GCA_000404065.3 Pinus taeda
TAAATAAAACCTATTCTTGAAAATGGGCAAATGGAAGGTTGTAACTCCTAATTTCAAGGGCTAAATTTACCTTTTTATCCCCTCCCTGTCAATAAGGTGGGCTATCTGAGGTGATTTGTAAAAATATACTATGATACAAAATATTCGCCCACTAAAAATTTAAAACCCCTTAATTTCCCCAAAGGGCGAACATTCGCCCCTAAAATTTTCTATGTTTATTTTACCTCTTGTTTTGATATTTATAGTTTCACTCGGTCCTAATTAGACATAGCAAGACATGTCATTGAGATTCCATTAAATTTTTGCATCATAAATTTAGATTCCTTGATCACACACCTTTTGGTCTGGAGATAGTGTGTTGCAGTGCACCTTACCCTTCCTTGTACATGCATTGCAGTGCATCCCAACACTCTTTGTGCTTACGTTGTAGAGCATCCTTTAAGTACCTATTTCGATTCCTGTTTCATGCCAAAATTTGCATTTTTTTTTGTTTTCTCTCTATCCAACCTTCTTCTAGTTGCTCTTCCTTATCTCCCCCAGTGTTTTAGTGTCTCTCGGAAGCCTCCATATGGTTTTATTGTGGTTTTGGTTTCCTTTGATGATAATTTGTTTAGATTTTCCTTTGTTCTTGTCATTAGTTCATTAGCGAACTATTTTTTTAGTCATTGAAAGAATTTGTGTTATATTCATCGTTGTGAAAAGTATGTTTTTATCAATGATTAGACATGCATCTTAGTTTCCCCTCATTTTTAAAATTGAGAAAAAATTGAAAAGAAAAATATGTTTTCATTAGCATCTAGGATTTTATCAGTAAATTTCAATTGGAATAATTGCATTTTAGGGAATTGCGCGTAGTTATTGTTTGTTGCATATTCTTTGTCTCTTCTGTCCTTTACGTAGATTCTCATTGAAAGTGAAAGTTTCCATTTCTTCATGCTAACTTGCATTTTAGGATATTTAGGTGAAATTTGCAGTGAGCCATGATATTGGAACTTAATAAAAGTTAAACTTTAAAATCTTTTGAATCAACCTAAGGAGCATTTATCACATTAACGCAAACATTTATAGGTATAGGCTAGAGACATCTTCTAGTGTTGTTAAACATAGGAGTTGTCATTGTTTGCATGCATTGTTTCCCGGGGGTGATATATCATTCCATGTACATAAGTGTATTGGATAGTACTCTGTGTAGCTTTGGGTATATTGGATTGCACTCCACACATGAAAAGTATATGGGAACACTCTCATCGAACAATTTCACATTAGAGATCACTACTATGGAATCCACTTCCAAATACCATTGAGTATATTTTGGAAGTCCACCATAGGTTTTCTATCCTTTCCATACATAACCAATTCAATCACCTTTTATATCGTGATACACAAAACACAACATTCTGGGATATTTCCTGCACGTACGTTAAGTCCTTGGTTCGGCAAGGTGAATATTGCAGTTCATGGTTTCTTACTAAACCTTTATGCCTAGCATTACCCTCTTTTTTATTTATTTTTGTGTTAATTATTAAAATTTATTGATCCAATGTGGAAGAACATAACCCTCCTCTCTATCGTTCTCGTAGAATTCAAAATAAGCCTCCTCTTACACATAGGCTACCCATGGCCATCGTCAGAAGCATAAGAAGATGAAAAATACCAAATCAGGAACTTCATGAACTAGTTCTAGTCCTCCTCCTAAATATGACCTATCATGATAATCTTTCCCTCGGAATACTGAGCCTAAGATTACTTCATTACTTGCTGGTGAATCTGACATAGTTGAAACTAAAGCACCTGAAACTTTATTACCTAAGGTCATTGAACCTGACTATACTGAATCATAGAAATTATTACCTAAGTCCATTCAACTTAAGGTACCTTAGCTATCTTCACCTATTACTTCAAACATTCCCATTTCTCTTCCTTTGTCTCAAACACAACTGTAAACCATATATATTAGACCCGATGGTGAACCCCTTCCATCTGGTGTTATGAGTATCGAAGAGATTTCATGGGAATAACATCGTCCTTCTACTCCTGTTCATTGGAGTGGACTCCATTTTTATCAACCTCATCACCTTCCTCCTCTTAAAACTCTAGAAAATACTCCTTTACCATTCTTCCCACTCACCTCTGAGTTTCTCGTGAAAATTGTCATTGGGACAATTAACCATGATTGAATCTGCTATGGTTCCCCAGAGTGAGTCCACCATTGTGGCTGAGAGAACTAGTGTTGCTTCATCCATGTTTGTGACATCAGCAGAGGTACATCGGTATGGTGGCCCATCCGTCTCACCTAGTTATGAGTCATTGTCTGGTACCTTCTCTATTGTGGAATTCAGTCAATGGACCTCTCCCTTGTTACTTATTTTTGAGATTCCATCTGGTACTTCGTTAATAAGTGTTATGCAGCTTGATCCTTATCCTCCACCTACACCTACATTTGAACAATAGGTTGGTTACCTTCAACAACCTAACTCTCCTAATGTTAGCAACCCTTCGTAAGAGGGGTATTTGCCTCCATGATCCCCTTCTCTTTTAACAAGTGGGAACCTATTGTTGGTATACCTCAAATTGGTGCTCAACCTTATCTAAATCCTCCATATTCTAAAATGGATGCTAATGTTTGGAAACCTAATTTTCCCATACAGTCTTGCTTGATTGTGGGTCCATTTTTGAATTGTCAACCTATATCGTCCACATCCCAAATTTCTACTTATCAAACTGTACCTCTACAAGCTCAAATTCATGTAAACCAACCTTTACAGGTTATAACTGTGACTCAATCTATTTCATCAGTATCTAGTATCCCCCAGGTTCTACTTACGTAGCGTTTACAAGGTACCTTATAGTCTCAACCACTTGGATAAGGTATTCCTCAAATTCTAGTTGGAAAAATTGATTATAGTATGATACAACCTCCAGCGAATCCACCTTATGTTGGGATGGTGCAAAATCCCATGGGGAAACAGTATCAACCTTATCAGGGTATTCCTCAAATGCCCTATCATGGCCAACAATTCCAAACCCAACCTCTCCTACTTTTGCAAGGTTATCTTGGAGTTGGACAACAAGGTTATGTGTTTGCTGGTTATCAGAATCCTCCTTATTCTGGTGCCCAGGTTGCTCTTTATAAGTACCCTCCCTATCATGGAGCACAGATACATGTTTCTCATGTTATTCCCTCTTATCTAGGTTATCCTCCACTAGGTTTTAATAATAAATTGTCATTTGTGGCAACTCTCAAATTACCCGATTTGACTCAGCTCGCCAATGATCCTATTTGTCATTCATCTTGGTGGTTGATTATTCATACGGAATTTCCTTCTAATATCAGAAATTCAATGGGAATATTTGAGAAGACACATCAATGCAAGTCATGAATTATCATCTGTGATTAGATGCATCGATCCTTCAGATTCCAACCTAGTCATTTTCAATCATGAGAACTATACATGTAGACTTCTGGCTCAATTATAATTTATGATGCAGGTTATCGTCCATGGTAAGAAAATTCATCATTCTATTTTGGATGAGGGAGAATCAACTTGCATCATGTCCTTATCTTCCTAGAAGGCCATTATTTCTCATTAATTGAGTCTGTCTCCCACCACCTTCAAAGTTTTTGATGGAATAATGTATAAACTTTGTGGGATTTTGAATTCCTTACAAGTAGAACTAGGAGGTAAATTCGTATTCATAGAAGTCAAAGTTATTGATGGACCACTCAATTATAATATTCTATTGGGTTGTGCCTGGGTTTACTCCATGGCTGATGTTGTTTCGACTTATTTTCGAACGACAACCTTTCCTCGTAAAGGAAGTATAGTAGCCATCGATGAAATCATGCTTTTAACATATAATTATCTCAAGTTAATGGAAGTGTCCCTCTCGTAGGGAAACTCTAGACCTATACCAACATGTTAGGGTCAGATTTCTTAAGGATTCCTATTTAATGGGAACATTTTTGTTTCCTCCTCCTTCACTTCCCAACAACTCCTCTTTAGATACCTATATCAATATGATATCCTCTTCTACTATTCCAATTGATTCTTGGGTAGTACCAAGTGAAACTAACATTGATAGTTTTGGAAATTGTATGCCTCTTAGCCCCATTGAGATTGATCATGAATCCATTCATTTGGAATGTGCCGCTCACTCCAATCTAGTCTATTCAATCAATTGGTTCGATCACTCATTGTATTATATCACATCTTATGATCTTTTCTCTCATGAATTCCCTACCGATTAGAGAATCATGATGTCAGATGATGCACCGTGGGATGATCATCATGATCGTTACTCCTTATTAGATTCCATCGAGGATAATCCTAATGACCTTTATCAACCCAATATCATTGAGATCTCTACGAATTATGTTACCATTCATGAAGTCGATTCAGAGAAAATATTGTTGAAAATTGAAGAGATTGTCCCTCTCGATATCTCGATTAAACATGGCATTTTTGAGAATTTACAAATCGTCGTGTCTTTCTCTCCAGATGAGATTAAGACTTACAAAGCTCTATTTTAGGATTTTTGATATGTCTTTGCATATTTTTATGAATAAATGTGAGGGATATATCCAAACATAGTGGTTCATTAAATAAATATGTATCTCGATGCTAAACCAATCCAGGAATACCTTCATCTGATCCATCCCAAGAAGGCTGCCATGATTGGATCTGAGGTTGAAAAAAATCTATGCATTGGTTTCATCTATCTAATTCCTTTGATTGTTTGGGTGTCCAATATTGTTCCTATCATCCATAAATAGGGAACAATTCATGTATGTGTTGATTATTAGGAAAAAAATTGTGCTTGTCCAGAGGATAATTATCCCACCCCATTCATCAATGGGCTTGTTGATGACTGTGTTGGTTATGATATCTATTCATTCATAGATGGATTTTCTGGCTATAATCAAATCAACATTCTCCCAGTGGATCAACCTAAAACTGCACTTTTTTATCCCTGGGGAACATTGCCTACTGAAAATCCCTTTTGGATTGAATAATTTTGGGGCTACGTTTCATAGGGCGATGAATTGCACCTTCCATGATATCAAGCACAACGTGAAACCTTATCCGAATGACCTCTCTGCTCACTCAAAACATTGGTTTGATCACCCAATGTATCTTCAAGTCATTTTCTTATGATTTAGGCATTACATATTTGATTAAACCCTCACAAATGTGTGTTTTGCATGATCTCTAGCTGAATTCTCCATTTTTGGTTTAAAAGAATGAAATTTGTATCAATCCTTTGAAATTTTAGGTGATCATAGATCTTCCTATGCCTTATTCCCATCTTCAGATCCAATGACTCCAAGGGAAGGCTAACTTTCTATGGAGGTTTATTCCTAACTATGCTGAGTTGAGCAAAGGATTCACTCACCTGTTAAAGGAAGAGGTTACCTTCCACTGCGGCAACATTTATCAAAGGGAGTTTGATGACTTGAATGATGTATTGGTTCAGGAATGTTTGTTTACCATAGCTATTATTTCTTGTATTTCATCATTGTAGTTACTACCATCGCAACGAAAGAGGACAATCTAGGGACTGAACATCCCATTTACTACTTGAGTCAGAATCTCAATGATACCAAAGTCAAGTACACTCACGTTGAGAAGTTATATTTGGTGGTTGTTCAAACTATCTGGAGATTCCACCATTATGTATTTCTCTGGAAAACTATGTTCATTTATGATTGCAACCATATGACATAAATTTTGTCACGTCAATTGCTGGGAGGAAAGTACTCCAAATGGATCGTCATCCTGTAGGAGTTTGAACTTGAATTCATCAAATCAAAGCCAAAGAAATCCTTAGTTTTTGCAGAGCTAATCTACGACCTTCCCATTAGTGGTTTTGAATCCATGTCTAAAAATTCAATCCCAAATGAATTGTTGTTTCCGATTTCGTCATCTGATGCTTGGTATGGAGACATCCTTGTATATCGCTAGACCCATACTTTTCGATGTAATACCTCTCACTCTGAGCAACAATGTATTTGATATCAAGCCAAAGATTATATAATCATTGGTGACACCCCCTATTGTCATGGTATTGATACGGTTTTCCAAAGGTGCCTTACCAATGAGGAAGATGAGATAGTCCTGAATTAATGCCACTCTAGGGCATGTGGGGGTGATTTATCTAGTTGTGCTACCATGCATAAAATCCTAGGTGTTGGTTACTTTTCGCCCACCAGTTTTTGCAATTGTATTCTCATTGTTAAAAAAGTGTCATTAATGTCACATTTTTTATTGTAAGGCCTATGCTCCACACACACCTATACATCTGGTTGTCATGTAGGTCCTTTTGTGAAATGGGGTATTTATTTCATGACATGTATCCCTCACTCGGATGGGGGGCATGGCTATATCATTGTAGTGGATGATTACTTTAGCAAATGGGCTGAGACAATGTCTACATTTAACAATACCAACAAAATAGATGCATATTTCTTTTTCAACCAAGCCATCACACAGTTTGGTTTTCCACAAGCCATATTTATGCATCACAGAAAGGATTTCCATAATCATATGATGATCGAACTCACAACCACGCTGGGACTTTCCCATCAAATTTCAACTCTCTACTATCCATAGGCGAATCGATAAGTTGAGGCTATCAATAGGTTTCTTAAAACTATGCTTCAACGTATGATTAGGGCTCATAAATTACACTCACATTTTCTACTTTTTGGGCATACCGAACCTCTATTAGGACTTGTATGATATTTACACTACTTAAGTTGGTTTATGGTGTAGAAATTATCCTTCTGATAGAATGTGAGATTCCATCATTTAAACTGGCTATAAAACTTCTTGCTACCACTTATGTAGAAGAGGAACATCGTTTACATCTGATGGGCTTAGATAAAACATGTTGTGATGTCACTTTAGCTAATGAAGCTCATAAGAGATGTATCAAGGCACACTATGTGAGGAGTGTCAAGCCTTGCATCTTCTTAGAAGAAAACCTTGTTCTGATTTACGATTAAGATTCTAACAAATTAGGTCCAGGAACTTTCAAGCCAATGTGGATAGGTCCATATATTATCAAACATGTTCTTGCAAAAGGAGCCTATGAGCTAGTATATTTCGATTGATTTCCACTAGTGTAGCCTAGAAATGGGTTGTACCCTAAAAAATGCTATGCTTGATTGTGTGTAGTACATTTGTGTACATGTTGTATATAGATGTATTGGGTGTGTTTGTAGTGCATACCTTTAGAATTTCCTTCAGTTTCTATTAATCCCATTGAAATTTGGTTTGCATATGTGAGTATCGTTGGAACCATTTTTTGGTTATGTTGATGGTGCTAATCATAGTACTTAGAACCTATCTTCCAGAGCATGGGTCCTATTCGCTCTAGATGGTGATTTAGTGAATGAACAAGGTATTTGTATCAATCTCTCTACCAATAACTTCGTTGAGTATATTGTGGTGATCGAACTACTATCTAATGTTATTTAACATGGTATTCATCTTATAATCATGATATTTGACTCACAGCTTGTAGTCCTACAATTGACTAGTGTCTACTCAATTAGAAGTCCATCTATGCTTCGCATGTTCTCAAGGGTTCACCTTCTAGAAAGACATTTTGATTACATCCAATACCAACACATTTCTATAAATCTAAATACATTGATAGATGTGTTGGATAATCATGTTTTAAATATACATTTGTGACACATGTAAATAATTTCAATACACATCACATCAATTGAAAATGAAAATAGACATGTAGGAAACACTGAAGATAGTTATATATAAATGTTTGGTTTTACAAAAGGTGTGCCTGAGACACATATGGCCACACAGCCTATCATATACAAAAATATACATGCAAATATGGCAGTATGCCTCCTATTAGACTAATCATAGTGCGCATGATAACATGCCACTACACGAGCTATCTTGCGCAGTAGCTGACCGATATGCCCTAGCACTCCTATAGTATGATGTTGTAATCACATAGGAACTTTGTTGATCATTCTTATATATTCCATCTGTCAACCAATCCATATGATGTTATACCTCTGTGAGGGTCTCGACTATGTTGAGATGCTATAGTACTTCTCATCCTACTACAACAACATGTATTAGTGCTGGTGTCAGTTGTGGGTATCTTGCTCGTTAGAGATAGAGACACCCACAAGTTAAATAGTTCCAATATATGTATGTACAAATTGATATTTTAGTCTCATAAACATCAAAAAGCACAAAAATAGTAAAGCTCAAAAATACAAATCGTCAAAATACCTTACCTACAACACCCCATTGCTCTCCCTCAGGAAGCATGGCCTTTGGGTCTCTGCAGAAACCTACCCCTGTGTATGGATAATCATCTACTATAATAAACTGCTTGCACAAGCATCTCAAGAAAATTGGTGTGAAGCTCATGGATGATGGACCTGCATGGCAGGACATGAGGTCTATCCACCTCCTCATTTGTGGAACTCTCACATCAATGGGCTCGAGTGAGATATGTTGAGGCCGAAGCAACAAAATCCTCTCTAGAGCAAAGGAGACCGAGATTGATCCATAGGAAAATTTCTTTAGTCTCTTGCCTTTGTAACACCCTCCACCGACATCTACCGAAGTAACCAGACAACCAAGGTAAGCATGTGATGAGAAGTTACCATGATATGATTCAACCTCCTAAGTGACCTTAAGGAAGTGGAATTGATGGAAGCACACCATACCAAACCTTCTCCACCTGCTACAGGACTCCTAGAATGCATCCCAGTCATTCCCCTTGGTCCCGTTGGACTTTTAGACCTCTAAACCCTTGGACGATCCCTTCATATGGGCAAGAGTGTTTCTCGGGACCTCCAGACGCATGCACGACATGGGTGTGCCATCATCCAAGGACATTTTTTCCCAGTATTGTACGCATGTCCCCAAGATATGAACCAATTTTTCAGGCTTAGAGGCTAGGTCACTACCCAGAACTCAATGCCACTTCTAGAATCTATAATTTACATGATAATAAGTCATATAAATAAAAAAACTGACTCCATGACTAGGAATGACTATTCCTAACTGGGCTGACATTTTGTCAAACACTTGGCATCAATGCAATCTATAGGAAATGAATACAAGGCAGAGCATAAATGACTGATAATTGATATGAGACTTAACAGGAAGGATCACCATCCTCTTCCCTTAATTGTTTTGACATAAATTGTTTCTTGCATCCATTATCCTTTTAGTTACAAGTAAATACATGAAATAACCATGACAATAACTAGTCATATAACCATGTTTATAACCAACATTAAAAAATGAAAATAAAAATGAGGTAACAACCATTAAATCCACATATTAAAAATTACAAAATAAAGAGAACTTAGCTTTTATTAAACAAAGGAAAATCCAACCAGGTTCGAGACTTCCACATACTACCCTACCGTAGACATGGCTAAACCAATTCTTTCTTTCAACCAACCACCCTCGTGCCATATTCCAAGCATGAATGTGGGATCTCATGTATAAACCAATCCAAAACAAACCAAGAGAATATAGAGGTTAAACCACCTCCACCCTCACAAAACTGTGATCTCACCAAAACAGGCACTGAGATCACAAAACCAAACAGAGCTAGGAAAGTCTCCAGACTCCATCATTATCCTTGCAGAAATTTTCATCTCCTTCTCTCTCAAGGTTTATGCAATAAACACTCGATCAATAGGCCTTAAACCAAGAATCTAGTCTCTCATGCTTTACCACAACCATACTAGATCACTAGGCCCTAAACCAAGACTCCACCCTTAGGCTTTATCGTGTATCCTGCCAAAAGTGGTCAAGGGATTCCTATGCCTTTGGGATTTTCCTGGGACCACCTTTGCCCTAGATTATGAAACCATCTAGAAATTCCTAAGCTCAAAACCAAGAAAATAATCCCATCACACCATGGCTATCTTAAAAAAGGCAAGGCAAGGTTGAAAACCTTTGTCATAACTTGATAAAACCATGCCACCAACAACAAGAGAACCATATACCAACATGCAAATCCATGCATGTCAAAACCAGCTAGGAAATCACATATGCAATATGTTACCTGCAAGTATTAATGTTGAAGTTTCTTGATCCTACTCTTCCTTGCTTGATCTTTGCTTTCCTTCATTTCCTTTGCTTTCTTTTTACTTCCTTACTCCAAGGCTAGAGTGCTCCAAGAAAAATCTAAGTGTCCAAGAGTGAGAGAGAGAGAGAGAAACAATAATGAGCAAGCTCCAAAATTGAACTAAAAAAAGGTACCAACTAATCCTCATAAGTTTTTTTATCAATTAGGCCTCTATTTTCTTCATTTTCCATTATTTTTCCTACAATTTCCTCCTCACATGTGACCCGTGACCTTTCACCTCCCTTTTCTCCTATTTTTCTTTATTTTCATAAATAAATGTGCCAAAAATGCCTTTTTTCTTTTTTAATTCCTTTACATTTTCCTTCTCCTTTGCCAATTTCCCTTAGCCATAAACACATCTAGTGATGCCCACTAGGATATATTTTCCCAACATTCAGCTTGGAATAAGTGTCCCTTAACCGTGGTATGATATTTCCTTTATTAACTTTTATTAATGAACTTTTAACTAGGGGTTGTTACATATCCATCCTCCTTGGGGAACATCATCCTCGATGTTAAACCACACCAAGACCTTAGCAAAATCATTGAAAAGAAAACCTATTGCCCATGGAGTTTGATAACTTAGCTTGTTGCAGTATTTACAATGAATGACATGCTCAAAAGAAAAACATCATGACAACCTAACAAGGTAATAACCATACCACTTATTGGAGCTTTATAACTTATCTCATGGAATTATTTACATCCATATACATATGTACATATAAAAAAACATCAACAAAACATATGCCAAACATATACCAAAAATGAAACCAAAATTGCGTTTCCTCCACCAGCAAACAAAGAATGATACATGCCCCACATTTGATCTCCCATCTCCCATGTAGCTTGTTCATGCCAAAAGTGCTTCCACTACACTTTACCTTGCTCTATGGCTCTATTCCTAAGAATGAGATACTTTCGCTACAATATGCACTAAGGCTCCAGCTGGAATTCTCCTTCTTGCTCCACCTACAATACAAACTAATGAATAACATCATCAACATCTTTTATATACCTCTTAAGCAATGGAACATTAAAAACATCCTAAAATTTCACTATTGGAGGTAATGCAAGTCGATAGGCCACTGGTCCAATCCTCTCAAGGATCCCAAAAGGCCCTTAATATTGTGGTGCCAACTTGTCACATGATCTAATCCTCAAAGAGCTCTTCTTGGGTTTGATGTGCAAATACACATGCTCCCCCACCTGAAACTTCTTGAATGCCCTGTACTTGTTTGCATAAATCTTATGTCTATCCTATGCTACCTCCAAATTATTCTTTAAAACCTACATTTCTTGTTCCACGTCTACCAACATATCTGATCCAATACGTACCCTATTAAATTGGTCACTCCAGCTGATGGGAGTATTACAACTTCGCCCATACAATGCTTCGAAAAGACTCATCCTCAATGACTCATGATAACCATTGTTGTATGCAAAGTCAACTAATGGAAGATGCTCCTTCCATCTTCTCTTCTGGTGTAGCATGTACATCCTCAACATATCCTCCAAGATACTGAAGTCCAACTCTATACCCAAACCCGTAAATAGCTCCTTCCAAAACTTCAAATTGAAATTCACATCTTAGTCTAACACAATATTCTTTGGAACACCATGGAATCTCACAATCTCAATGATGAAAACCTATGCCACCTCACTAGCTGAATATGTGGTCTTCACTACAATGAAGTGAGCTACCTTTCTCAACATGTTGATCACGACCATAATAGCATCATGTTGTCTCACTGTCCTCGGAACAAATGTAATGAAATCCATGGAAATGACCTCCCATTTCCATTCCAGAATCGCAATAGGTTTAGTAGACCACCTGGATGCTTACATTCTGTATTTACTTGCTGATAATAAAAACATATAGCCATGAATTTGCCACTTCCTTCTTCAGATTCAGTCAATAGTAGAACTTCTTCATCACCGACAATGTCTATTGATATCCTGGGTATCTTGAGAATGGATTCATACGAAAATCCCTAAATATAAGATTCTTGAGCTCACTGTAATTCGTCACATAGTTCTTCTCCCTGAATCTCACCAGACCATATAGCTTGCCTGGCATTTAGGTTTGGCAGGTCAAACAAGTATCTCAACCCACTATAATCACTCATCAATACAAATATCCTACCAAGAAGATAATGACTCCACATCTTCAAGGCATGAATAATAACTTCCAACTTAAGATAATGACTCACATAGTTTTTCTCGTTGACATTCAGCTTCCTGGACTCATAACACACCACCTATCCCTTCTACATAAGGAATCCACCAAGCCCTATTTTACATGCATCTGTACACACTACAAACTATTTATGTGGATTTGCAATCTTAAGGACTAGAGCATTGGTCAACAGCCACTTGAGCTACTCAAAATAGTTCCACATCCTTTTGTCTATTCAAACTTCTTACCTTTCCTCTACAAGGATGTCATATGATATGCAATGCGTGAGAATTTCTTGATGAACCTCCTGCAGTAACCCGCCAATCCCATGAATGATCTCACCTCATCCACATTCTTAGGAGCTTCCCACTCCATGATGGCCCTTATCTTTTCTGGGTCTACTGCTATGCCTTCCCTGGAAAAAAACCTTCCCCAAGTAATGCACCTATGTCTAAAAGAAGATGAACTTGCTAAGCTTACAATACAATCGATGCTCTCTTAGCAATCTCAACATTGCTACTAAATGCTCTACATGCTCTTCTTCATTCTTGGAGTATATCAAGATTTCATCAATGAATACAATAAAAAACTTATCCAAATAAGGATGCAACACACTATTTGCGAAACAAATAAATGTAGTTGGGGCATTAGTCAAACCAAAGGGAACTACAACAAACTCATAATGCCCATACATGGTCCTGAACATAGTCTTATAGAGTACCATCTTTCTTCTTTACGAAAAACACTGGTGCACTCTAAGGCGATACACTTTGCCTAATGTATCCCTTGTCAAGCATCTCCTTTAACTACAATTTAACCTTAGTTAGCTCCAAAGTGATCATCCTTTAAGGTGCCTTTGATGTTGGTGCTTCACCTAGCACCATTGCAATTGAGAAATATACTTCCATGTGAGGAGATAACACTGAAATCTCTTCTAGGAACATATATTGATACTACTACAATACATGATACCTCTTGAATATTTCTTTATCCTCAACATCTTTACCCTTGTGACTAGATATATGCACTGTAAACATCACACAACCTTTCTTTGAACTACACTTAGTCTACATAGTAGTAACCATCATCAATGGTGTAGGCTTCTTCTTTCCTTGCAAAATCATCTTTTCCCCTTTATCATCCAGGCACTCAATGGCCTTGTTGAAGAAATCGATTTTGGTCCTATGAAGGTATAGCCAGTCCATACCCAAAATCTTGCTATATGATCCCAATGGCAGTAAATTCAAATGTGTTGTTGTACAATACCATTTAACTCAAATGCACGAGATCTTACCCAATGGTGAACCCTCTTCTTTGTCCCTGTATCCAACTGTACCAACCAAGATTCTACATGCATTTATTTTCTCAAAATAGAAATATCTAGCAGGTTAGGATTAACATAACTATAATTAGATCTAGGATCAATAAAAATAGAAACAACTTGATCACAAAGCTTACCATTGATCTCAATGATAGATGCTTGATGATCCTCCTACCTATTGTCCACAGCTGCATAGATTCAAGGAATTCTGTGACCAACATCACCAACTTTATTTGCCTCCTGAGCACTAGATATTTGGTGTCTATCACCCTGATACTATGGACAATCCCTCTTACAATGATCCTTTTGACATATCCAATCATGCAATGGTGCTCTACCAATGCCTCTAGTTTACTACTCTCCATGTCCCTTCTTAACTGTATTGAACTTCTTGTAAGGGACTACATTTTCTTTCTCACTTGCATCTTAAGGTCTTCCTCACTTTGGTGGCCATTTTATTTTAACTTTCTCATTTCCTTTCAAGTCATGCTTATACTGAAATGTGCATTTCAACTATTTGTAACAATGTTTCAACTTTCAAATGGCCTCCTCTAATTATCTAGGCTCATTGAACTCCACCTGATGTTTGTATGCTATTGACATTCCACTGATGAATCTCTAAACCTTGGCCTTCTCCTCCTTGAGGTAAGGCACATATCTCAACAACTCGAAGAACCTATGTTATAAATAAAAATGACCTCCTCATCAGCTCAGAGGAGAAAGGTAGTTTTACTAAAAGATTGACCAAGTTCACATTCCTATTTTTCAAGGTAACTCACCCTAGGAACTAGCAAGAAGCTTTATAATGCTCCTCAACCATGAGCCATGAGCGTTAGTCTCGAGGGTAACTCTCTCTGTTTCCTTAGGGGTAGCGTTAATTAGATTTAGTGAGTTTCCAGAGGTCAAAGGAGTAGGTTGACTGAATAATATCCCACTATTTACTCATATGTCAGCCTGAAAAGCAAGAAACATCTAGATTCGACCTATTTGAGGATATTTCAATTCCTAACAGATTCTAATGAAAATGGAAATAGTAATAAATCATGGAAACGTCCCATCTTTTTCCAAACGAAACTCATGAAAGTGTTGGCAAGGTTTACCCTCTCATTCTATATATTTGAGGCTTGGGGCATTTTGAAAGAGGTTGATAAAATTGAAAGGATTTCCTACTTACTATCGAAGCTTTGCATGAGACATTGGTTCACCAAGAGGTTAAGAAGAGAGAGAGAGAGAGAGAGAGAGAGAGAGGATGTGGAGGAGTAAGGGCAGCTCGATGCAACTAATGGTTGTAATCATTCTTTCCTATCTTTAATATAGAATTGCAATTGTGTTGACTACTCCATGGTGTTGATGTTAATTCATTTACATGTTTATGGAATACCATAAGTTATGAGTAGCTTAGATATGTGTAGCTAGATGTCCTTATGTATTCTTATTTTGATTATCAAGGTTATATTTTGTAGTATTACTTCTTGTCTTATCTATGTGTAATTATTGATCTAAGGGCTTGCTGAGAGGTCTTCCACTCCACTACATTGGGTTCTCCAGCAACACTACACCAAGATCCGAGGTAAAACTCTTCCCTCCTACTTTGATTATCATTTCATTTATATGGATATGTACATGTCTCATTGTGCCACTTTCGGCTAATTTGATCTATTTGCCAAGGATCCCAGTAAGATCCTTGAGGGTATTTCCACCACAATCACTCGTTCATTAATCCCTATAGCAGAGTTGGCAACTTCGCTAGGGACTATACTTAGTTCCCAGTTTTCTCCCATGAATTTCCTAGATCTCTCTTTCTTCCAGGCCCTCCTGTACTTCTTGGTTCCCTTTCTAGCCACTTAAGACTATTCAACACCCTCCTAACTGTGCTCAACCTTCGATCTCATCCCAAAATAATTCTTTTAGATCTTCTTCCTCCCTAACATACCCCAACAGTGTAACCATATCTTTATAATGCTATACTAGCTTGCAGAAAGAGTGTTAGTGTAGTCACTAACTCTCTGTGTCCTCTTTTGAAGTGTGTTAACCAGCCAAATCTTGATAAACAACCTGTTCTGTGAACCCCTGGCTTGGGAAATTTGGTTGTAGTTTGATCAAGGATTGATCCGGATTTAAACAGGAACGCAATAGATTACAGAGATAACCATAAATACAGAGATGCGATAACCATGAATAAAGAGATGCAGCGGAAATAATACTTATTTCATTAATGGAAAATA
>APFE030528039.1:34072-46101 GCA_000404065.3 Pinus taeda
TATTATAATTAAAATTGAGTAAATTAAATTTTAATGATTTATTAAAAAATGAAATGTATCTTTTATTATAGTTCTGCTTTCTCGTGTTGAGCTTCATCTTGCAAGGATTTATAATTTATGATGTAGTCACTTGTATTTTTGTTTTTCTATGAGCTTTAAGAAGCATGACATTTAATAAGTAATTGCTTTAATTTCCACCATTTCCAACGGTATGAAGATTAACACGTGGCACGATCCTTTTCCACGAGATTTACCGAGACAACGAAGAATTATGTTTCAACGCAATCCCTCTATAACCCATAGGAGTTGTTGTTTATAATGCAATTTTTTGGAGATTTTGGTGACGGAATCCGGTGGAAGAAATTGAGGTTAAATCTTGATTTGTTGCAGTTAAAATGGTTTTTTAATTGTATATTTGGATTCAGCACCCTGAAAAACCCTTAAGACGCTTTGATTGTGCAGAAACTAACTATCAAACTTGCGATTCCAATAAATTGCTGCCAGATTTTGACCCAAAAAACCTAAAAAAAAAAACTCTAAAAATAACCTTATAGACAACAGCCCAGCGATGTAATACCAACCTAGCACGCTTATCAATAACAAAAAGGATCAACCACGTACATTTGCTTTGGTTACGTAAAATATTGGCCCACGTAGAACCTACGCTTTCAATGATGATTTGAAAGACTAAATAGTAAGCCTAAAAGTAGATACACTAACATGAAAAATACAACTTATCAGTTTGTAGAAGTTAAATGTATATGAGAGAAATATTAGTTTAAAGAACTATGGCCAATATTTGTAATATTTGATTAATTATAGAAATTTTTAAGTTAGGTTTATTGATTTAGGGAGGTGAATTTACAAGGAAGGATATTATTTATAAATGTGGCAGTAGAGTAATCTTTCACTTTATGAATATGCTTTATATATATGAAATAAATAATTTAAAGTATATTGCAGTGGATTTTTATAATAACTTATTAAAAATTAAGGTTTTGAAAACAAATTAATTGAAAATTTTAAAAATAATTTAATAATTTTTAATGAAATATTTCAAAGAAAAAGTTCATTTAAAGTTTTAAGTTTTAATGCCACTCCCAATTACTAACTATTATTTTAATTCATTATTGATATACCCTATCTAAATATTAAGAGGAAAAGAAATAAAACACAATATTTTAATGAAGGAAGAAGTATCCCACATCTAAATATTAAGAGGAAAAGAAATAAAACACAATATTTCAATTAAGGAAGAAGTATCTCACATCTAAATATTAAGATGAAAAAAATAAAACACAATTATTATTTTAATTCATTACTCATGTACCCCACATTTAAATATTAAGAGGAAAAGAAATAAAACACAATATTTCAATTAAGGAAGAAAATTATAAGCATTTCAAATTAAGGAAGAAAATTATAAGCATTTCAAATTAAACTAGGATTATTATTCATAATTATTTCAAATAAAAACAATTATAAGATTAATATTGTGATTTTTTAAATGTTAACTACATCCTGCACAAATCAAGTGGTCTACATCTCATAGGTTCTTAATTAATATAATTAATGAGAGAAAATGTTTATCCAATACATACGTTGCATTCTTTATCCCCCATTTGTAAAAAGGGTGTGAAAACAAATGTAAAAAAATTAATTAGCTTTCTCAATATATAATTTTTATCTATATAAATTTTGTCTAACTATGTGAATTTTGAGTTTTCCTAAAAATGGTGGCTGAGTAGTAGGCCTAATATTGGATTCAGGATGGAGTTGGCAATTGACTCTCTAGAGTTTTGGTTGAGGCAGGAATCTACCCTATGTTGACTCGAGACATTAGTGCAGATCCTACACTCCTGGAGCTTTAGACAGACTTGTCGTGTGATACGATGAGTCTTATGTGTCGTATCATCGGAGCTAGCAGGTTTATGCATTCATTGAGGAGGGGTAACCGTCTTCATGCAGCAGATACAAAGTCTTCACTGAATACTACCCCATCAGATCATGATGATAAGGGTGGAAATTCTTCTGGTAGTACTCCACCTCCTAGGGATGACCATGCATCATATAATGATTAGGATATCGATGATCCTTCTGCTAGTACTCAACCACCTAATCCTCCTCATCCACCTAATGAGGAAGACTCATTTTTATGGACATAAAAATGGAGATTGATTATGTGAAGAAAAAAATCAAGTGGGAAAGGAAACAACTCCCTAAGGAGAAAATGGAGATACAATTATGGGATTCATGATCCGAGCTATTCTTAACTTAGGACACGAAAACATGAAAAGGGAAATTGATTTTCATATAATATATCTGATGCAATAGTAGTAGTAGCACCCTGGTCTATAACAGAAGACGATAGATAGTCAACTACGTAATCAAGAATTGAACTATGAGGCAGCAGAGGAGGTGGATGTCCTGCTCTCTAAGGAGAAACATGAGGAAGTGGGTGATCATTAGGTGAATGAGGAGGACTAGGTGGTCAAGTACTATCAAAAGGATCATCGACACCGTAATCATTATATGATTCATGGTCATCCCTAGGAGGTGGAGTACTACCAGAAGGATTTCCACCCTGATCATCATGATCCGATGGGATAATATTGGGTGAAGACTTTGTATCTACTGCATGACAGTGACCCCTCCTCAATGAATGTATAAACCTACTAGCTCCGATGATATGATGCATAAGACTCAACGTATCGCACGACAAGTTTGTCTAAAGCTCAAGGAGTGTAGGCTCTGCACGAATGTCTTGAGCCATCACAGGGTAGATTCTTGCCTCAACCAAAACTCTAGAGAGTCAATTGCCAACTCCATCCTGAATCCACTATTAGGCCTACCACGCACTCGCCATTTTTAGGAAAACTCAAAATTCACATAGTTAGACAAAATTTGTATAAATAAAAATTATATATTCAAAAAGCTAATTAATTTTTTTACATTTGTTTTTACACCCTTTTTACAACTGGGGGATAAAGAATGCAATGCATGTATTGGACAAACATTTTCTCTCATTAATTATATTAATTAAAAACCCATGAGATGTAGACCACTTGGTTTGTGTGGGGTTTAATTCACGTTTAAAAAATCACAATATTAATCTTATAATTGTTTTTGTTTGAAATAATTATGAATAATAATCCTAATTTAATTTGAAATGCTTATAATTTTCTTCCTTGATTAAAATCTTGTGTTTTATTTTTTTCCTCTTAATATTTAGATGTGAGATACTTCTTCCTTGATTGAAATATTGTGTTTTATTTCTTTTCCTCTTAATATTTAGATGTGAGATACTTCTTCCTTGATTGAAATATTGTGTTTTATTTCTTCTCCTCTTAATATTTAGATGTGGGGTACATGAGTAATGAATTAAAATAATAGTTGTGTTTTATTTTTTTTCATCTTAATATTTAGATGTGGGATACTTCTTCCTTGATTGAAATATTGTGTTTTATTTCTTTTCCTCTTAATATTTAGATGTGGGGTACATATATATATTTCATTTTTTTTCATGTTGATGCACTTAATTTATATTTCATGTTGATGTGTGTATTGTTAGATCATGTTAGATATGTTCATTTAATGTGCTTGTCGATAAATGTGTATGTTATCGCATTTATTTGACAATATGAGACGTATATTTGAGGATCTGTGTGGTGATGATGTTAGACAATGTGTGTGTTTTGTTAGATGTGATCATGGTGATGGTGCCTTGTTAGATTATTAGATTTGTGTGCTAGCTAATGACATTTATATGTTCTAGAGGTGTATATAATTAGATGATGTTAGTGAATTTGAATGTGTGTATTAGATGATGTTTATGTTTGTTAGATGGTTATTATCATGATGCTTATTTTTATGAATGGTATTTCTTATAGATTTTATATTCATGAACTTATATCAAATTTTATATATGAAATTACATGCAAATGACTTACTTAAAATAAAAAATGCAAATATATTTTTATAAATTATAAAGCTTAATATGGTTGAAACTATAATTGTAAAATTACTATAAATATTTTTCTATTGCATAGATAGTTCACACACATTCATTCTAACTAAATTCTTATTCAAATAAGGGTCGCAAGCAACATAGTGTCTACCTATAAAAAAACCATAGGAAAAAAAAGTGATTATAAAACATGTCTAAAAAAATAGTCACTACAAAATAAAATCAATTTTACACACAATTAAATTGTACAAACCTCTAAAAAAAAAACTACCTTTCTAGTCATATTCAAACATATAAATTAGAAAGTTGTGACCTATACTTATAATACAAGAGTTAGACAATATCTAATTAATCTTTGCAATTAATTTTCAAAACCTATATTGCAACATATACTCATTAAATACAAATTCTAAAATATTTGCAATAAAATTAAAATATATAACAATAAACTATAATTAAAAAAAATGCTTATAAGCTATTGGATTATAAAAATAACATTACAATTAACTTGGTTTTATAAATTTAATAAATTAAAGTTTATTTATTAATAATAATTATGAATGAAGCATTTACAAATTAATAATATACATAGTAAAATGGGTTGAATATCCATGGTTAAGAATATTGTTATATTATATGTTTATTGTAAGTATTAAGTTTTAATGTAAAACAAAATTATAAAATTAAATTAAAATAAGCCATGGTATTGGCCCATTGTATTGTAACAAAGTATATTTACAAGTTAATAATATGCATGGTAAAATTGGGGTGAATATCCATTGTTAAGAATCTTGTTATATTGTATGTTTATTGTAAGTATTAAGTTTCAATAAAAATGTTTTAAAAATTAAATTAAAATAAAATAAAATATTTATAATGTTTCTTTTATTTGAAATGAGTTAATGGTTTTTTGGACAGTGTGTATGATAGGCCATGTTAAGGCTCATGTATCTAAAAAACCCTTTAGAGTTATAAATCCATGGTAAAATGAATGAATATTCATGGTTAAGATATTGTTATAATATTATATTATATATATATATATATATATATTATATATATTATATATATTATATAATATATATATATTTATGTGTTTGTTAATTAAATTTAAATATAGTTACGGAATCATTATTTTAATTTATATGGTAAATGGATGTTAATTTATAACTACTATTTATATGTTATATATTTCAATGTCATGTATATTATGATTTTCTTTCATCTAAAAGATTGTTGGTAATTTTATTAATAAAAAAAAATCACAATACAAAAAAATGAATTTAAAAAATATGTACATCTAACATCTATCACTACACATATATCCTATACTAGGTTGTAGTGTGCCTCCCCAACAATTAGATGTGATGTTAGTGAATTTGCACGTGTATTTTAGATGATGTTTATGTTTGTTAGATGGTTATCATTATAATGTTTATTGTCATGAAATGATATGTATTTATTCTAGATTATCTATTGGCGAACTTGTATCAAAATTTTATATATGAAATTACATGCAAAATAATTATTTAAAATTAAAAATGCAAAGATATTTTTATAAATTACAAAGTTTAATATTGTTGAAACTATAATTGTAAAATTACCATAAATATTTTTCTATTGTATATATTCATTCTAACTAAAGTATATTTCAAAAAAATAATGGCATATGAATAAATATTATTTTCCATTGTACTATTTACTCTTTTTGAATATGCACTTCTACCCTAAAAACTGTTATTATAAAAAAAGTATGATCTCCAATCATAAGCATTTTATTGGACGCAAATTTTTATGGATGCAAATCTTCTTATATTTGTTGTTTTTATCATTAATTCATAAGTTTATTGATATAAAAATTTTAAATTACTTCATTAATTATGGTTTTAGTCAACATTGAGATAATAATTTAAATATTTCCAAAAGCAATGATAAAAGTATGTAAGCT
Source organism: Pinus taeda (assembly GCA_000404065.3). Lineage (NCBI taxonomy): Eukaryota > Viridiplantae > Streptophyta > Pinopsida > Pinales > Pinaceae > Pinus > Pinus taeda. The sequence goes on from APFE030528039.1 coordinate 39,988, forward strand.
AACAAATATTTAAGTTGAAAACAAAATTATCACAAAATCCAAATTAAACTTATCACAAACCTAGAATTAAACAAATATGTTAAAATTTTAATTTTTTATTTATAAATTACACAATTGGAAATACTTTGTTTTAATTGTAAAAACATTTCCACTTGAAAAAAAAAATGTGTAAACACATTTTTGAATCTTACCAATTATATAAAATCCCAAGAATTAGATGAATAAAAAACAATATAATCAACTAAACAAAGAAAACAAAAACATATTTAACAATAGTATAAATGATGACATAACACAAGTACGTATCACTCTCTGTTGTCATTATTATCTTCCTTGTTTGGCATGATAACGTTGTTGTTCTCAAAAATATGTTTTGATCTAAGGCCGTGTCTTAATACAAACCGCCAATCCCTATCCAACTCAACTGGGTTTAAAAAACACCACGCTGTAGTGTTTGGGGAAAACTTAAGGCTCCCTAGCTTCATGCCACATCTTTTTAGAGTTGATAGATATCAACCCACTATTATGGTCTTCCTTTAAATTATTCTGATCAAAGGTATGCCACCACTTGCACCTAAAAGTAACACCTTGGAATGAAGAGAAGTCCACTTCAATGATCTCTTGTATCTTTCTGATGTAACCTAACATCCCATGTATTAGGTTTTGCTCGCGGTGGCTAGCATGGCTAGATTGGTCAAACTCGACTTCCACTCCATAGTCTTGTGTCATGCACCCATCATCGACATCCTCTATGTGAAAATGATGTCCATATGCCCACATAGATGGGAACAAATGCACCTATAAAAAAAGTGAAAAAATCACAGTGTCATGTGTCTAATAACTATAAAATAATTATAATATAAAATATAGATGTTACAATTCAAAGGTGCATTATGAAGTTAAAAATGTAGAGAAAGAGATTATTACCAAGTTGTTGTACCCAATACCTGTGTTTATCACATCCTCTTCAACAAACAGGTAACAACTAGATGCACCATATTTCTCTTTGAATTGGTGAACAACCCAACTGTTGGGGCATATTATTTGCATATTTTCTTTTAAATGATTGGGATAAGGTATGATTCTACCATTCAATTGTTTGAATTATTTCTTGACACTTTCCCATTTCCTCCTCTTATGTTCATAGAATGCAACCCATGACTATGTCGCTTCCCAATTGTAAAGAATGAATTTGTTAATGGCTTCAATTTTTGAATTCTCTGATGAAATAAATATCTCATATATAGTATATATGAGATTAAAATATACATTATGAAGTTTAGTGTTACTAGTTACTATGTAGAAATTTGACAAATGATAAGTCACTTACTCTTTATCATACACCTTTTTCCATGTGTTTCGAGAAGCACCCCTTCTCTTTTGTCTTCATCCCTTTCGTCATCCCAAATCATCGCACATGGTATGCTGTCGATCTACTTGATGTACTCACTGGCATAATAGAAAGACTCATATGATATGTACCCCTCGACCATAGACCCCTCGGGTTTTTCCCTTGATCGAACAAAACCTTTCAATTTCTTCATGTACCTCTCTAAGAAGAACATATAATGATGAAAAACCACCCCAACTAATTCAACCTCATATACTTAGTGAATTAGAAGATGAACCTACAAGTCCATCAAACTCATTGACAGTTCCTTCTCAAACATATATACAATCTTAGTTATCTCTTAATGCCACTGTGTAATGCTAGCCATATGAATCTCCTTTGATGTGATATAACTTACAAATGCAGATAATTTAGATATAGCAGATCATAGGCCTTGGTGGAATTCACGGTTCACACACCCATGCACAAGCAAAGGACAATGACACTACAAAGTAAACATATACAAAAATTACTTATATTTCATCCCATGTACTATAAATAATAAAAAATAATAAAATTATGTTTTTGACATACGTATTGTTAAAAGGTTCAAATGGTCATGCAATTACAACATCGACAAATGGTCTTCCATAGTGTAGACCCATATAAGGAAGGCATACTCACACCCATTATAACTTAATTTTCCAAAGAAAGATCATCTTTCTTTAAAATCCATGGGACATCATCTTCTTTTAAAGACTAAGAGGGACTAGCATCTCCTCTACTTTCTTGTCTTGGTCAATGTTTCTTTTTATTTTTTGAAGACGTAAGATCTTTCCTAACAACCAATGTGTGATTTTCTTTCAATGATATGTGCCTCCATAAAGAAGATGAACCATTTTTGAATATATGCATGGGATCTAGTAAGTAGGTAATCTTAAGATACTCCCAATACAGATTTCATTTTAATCCTAATGGGAAATTTCTCAACATAGGTGTCGAAGAATTATGGATCATCAAACATAGGCTTCCCATTTGAATCGAACATTTTTTTCATCTCCTTATCCTTCTCTCTCTCTCATGTTCTTTAAGCCATTCAACTAGTGTCATTATTATAGGACTTTGGGTTCTCTTTGGTTTACCATTGAAAGAAAATATTTCTCCTCTATAAGGGTGTTCTTCTGGGAGGAATGCCATGGAGCAGTCATACACTGGCTTTTGTAGGTGGTTGGACTACCTAGCCTTCAGAGAAGGTCTACAACATTTATATCCATGATACCATTTTGTTACAAGACCTATGAAATTATTGTATATAGGGCACGTTAGCGACTATGAAGATCAGGACAACTGCAGTGAATTAAATTAATATGCGAAACAATATTGTTACGTATATAAACAAATCAATAAACATGTAATTTAATAGAGCAAACTCCTAAGCCTCAATAATCATGTGTGGTGTAACCACATATGCCATACAATGTAAATATCCTCTTTATTGTGATGGGTCTTGATACATCATATACATGTATCCCTTCCCATAATTACTTCAATTCATATACCAATGGCTGTAAATAGACATCCATATTATTCATTTGTCTTTTACTAGGGACTATGAGAGCCAACATAAGATGCTCATTCTTCATGGACAACCATCGAGGGATATTATTATTGATCACTACTACATGCCAAACAAAATAGTTGGCGTTTTGGAGGGAATATGGGTTGATGCCATCCATGGATATGTTGAGTCATAGACTTCATACTCCATCCTTGAATTTTTTAGGCCATGTATCCTCTATATGCTTCTAATCCAAATTTGTGTAGGAACGAAATGAAATATAGATAGAAATAGAAGCACAGAGATACAACAAAAAAAAGCTTTAATTCATTGATAACAAAGTACTAAAAAAAGTTACAGGAATAATGGAAACAAACTAGTTCAGGCAATATGATCGAGCACCCTCATAGGAGATTGCGTCACTTGCATCATGGCACTTTGAAGATATTGCAGAAAATTTCTACAGGGCTTCCCAAGGGTACATTAGAGCAAAGTGACGCATGCAAAGGGTGAACATTGGGGAAGTACACCAAATATTCCTTTCATGAAAAAGACAATAGAGCACGAGCGATCCTTTATCGAGTTCACTCAGATGTGTGTGGACCGTTCTTGACAACATACATGGTCAAGCACATGTATTATGTTATGGTTGTTGATGATTTTTCTCGCGAGTGTTGGATTTTATTCATGTAGAAGAAAGATCAGGCATTCGCAAAGTTGTGTGAATTTAAAGCACTTGTCAAGAAATATACTGGAAAGAAAGTTAAAGTTCTTAGAAGTGATAATAGTGGAGAATATTAGTCGAATGAGTTCAAAAAATTATGTGCATCAGATGGCATTCTACGGGAGTTGATAGCATCTCATAACCCACAGCAGAATGGGGTGCTTGAAAGGAAGAACAAAAGTATTATGGGAGCGGCATGGGAGATGTTGCATGATCAAGGCCTACATGGTCACTGTTTGGTCAATTTAGTGTGATCTAAATTGCTATTTAAATGTCAACTCGGGGTTCGTGAACCGGCGAAGTGAAGTGTACTATATGTACTAGATAACCATTTCCTTAGTCTTTTGTCGTTTTAAGCTTTTTAGTTTGTTTTTGGATTTATTTTTCCTTAATGTGTGATGGTGAAGATGAAAGTGAAGTATGGAGTGTAGACAGTGATGGTTTCTAAACTTGAAAGTGCTCAAAAGAAAGCTTTACAATAACTAAAATGAAATCAATTCTTAAGAGAAAATAAATGCATCAAATAATGAACTAATGACAATGGCCCAGTATCCTTGCTGCTGAAATGAAAAGGAAGTAAAAACTAAAAACAACTCAAACTTAAAGCAAAGCAACTAATTCACACTACTTTAACTCTTCATATCCTTTACCCTTCAGCTCAATCTACCTTGGGGAAGTAATCATGAACATGTCAAGAAATATGATATCTAAATGGCAAGAAAGTAAATTGCATAAAAGAAACTAATCACACTACTTGAATTCTTCAAATTTTTTACCCTTCAGCTCAATCTACCTTGGGGAAGTAATCATGAACATGTCAAGAAATATGATATCTAGATGACAAGAAAGTAAATTGCATAAAAGAAACTAATCACACTACATAAAATCTTCTAGTCCTTTACCATTAAGCTCAACCTACCTTGTGGAGAGCAACCATGAGTAAGCAATATGATAACTAAATCACACTACAATTAGTAATATTCTGATTTCTTGCCGATAGAGTCACTTGACCATAGAAAGAAACCATAAATTGATGAGCAGTATGATATCTAAATAGCAGAAAAATAAATAAGCAAATCACAACTCGAAAAGGACAATGCTGAATTTAAACTTCAGAAAATGAAAGTTAGCAGGAAGGACAAGATGATCTCATATGCCAAAAGTTATCAAAAAGATGAAAAATTGCCCGGGCTGCCTAAGAAAACCTGCAGAAAAGCATTGATTAGTGAACAACTCTAAGAAAACAAAGGTGAAAATATGAACAGCATAAACATCAAACAGTATATTATGTACAAGCTAATGGTAAAAACAAAAACATAATAAAACTAAATGAACACTTTACAAGGCTTCAGCGTGCAGGGGCCCTCTGCCACTTCAGCTAATCAACAATTAATCACACGGTTGAACTCAGAAAAGTATTCTGATGTATTAAACAACAACATATAAAACAGTGGGGTGATAAGATAACCAGCAGTTCGGAATCACATAAACAGTTTAGAATTCATACATATACAAAAAGATTTTTCACAGCGTTCAATGACGCGTTATTTATAATGCCAAAATACTAAAGCTAACTAACAACTTCTATGCTATTAACCGCATTGCTAAAGACACGTAGATCCCTTCAGCCGAGATCTAGTGTAACTGTCATCATGTTTCTTAAATCTTTGGAGTGGTTGGCTGTTAGATTCAGGTCTCAGGAACGATCTCCAGGTGTGCTGGTGCCTTCGTGAGCTGAGGACTATGCCATGTATCATTCACGTGCCCAAAACATTGACGTGCCACCGCTAAACTCTTTGGTCGGCCTTGTCTTTGACTTTGGTTGACCGTGGCCTCCCATGGATGATTTGGCTGATTTGAAGGGACACGTTCCATGTATCCGCCACCTGGAGCTTGCCCATGTAGCTCGTTTCTTCATAGGACACATGTAGCATAGCTTTTAACAAAATAGCTGCGGAATCCTGTGCTGGCTGCGGAAACCTGTGCTGGCTGCGGAAACAGACAAGTTTCCTCAGCTGCATGAACAAAAAACTAAACCAAAATACAGTCATAAGTATAGTCAGAAAACCATGTAAACAGTCCTTTTTAGACTATAATGCAATGATTTAACAATTGGGTGAATGAAGTGAGTGGAGAAAGAAGGCTAAGAGGGTGTATAGGAAGATGCAGGTTTGAGGCTCAACATACCCCCACTGTGAAGGTGTTGCATGTGCTCATGCAACCAAAATTGAGTTATTTCCCTCTAATCCACATGCTCTGAGGCTTCCGCAAGGACGTCTAGTCCTCTTTTCTTCTTCTTTGATGCCATCATCATCATCATCCTTGGTTTTCTCACTAGACATTTGAGTTGAGGTTAATCAATGCTCTGCTTAACTTTTTGCATCTCTTCTTCAGTCTTCTGTTTTTCTTCTGCCACAGTCCTAAATGAAGCATAGTATTATCATGGACAATCTTGTCTACCTTACCCTGCTCTTTAAGTGCTTCATTTTCTTGTATGATATG
>APFE030528043.1:0-20720 GCA_000404065.3 Pinus taeda
GCTAGTGGCTGAAGGCGCCACAACCGGGGCTAGCAGAGCAGTGATGGAGCCCTCCCTAGGGGCTTAGAAAGGCATGGCCTTGTGTAGGCAAAGCTACGTGCACCTTTGCTAGTCAAGGGCTGTTGGCCTGTTGGCAGGCTTAATCCAATTCTGAGAATCAGATTGATCCCACCCAAGGGCCCAAAGAGGAATTTTTATTTTTATTTTTTTATAATAATCATAATTCATTTTATAACATTTTATTGTTTTATTGTTTTTTCTTTAAATTTTTAATAAAAATATATAGACTTGTAGTTGACATAAATTGGTTAAAAGAATTTCCACCACCCAAGTGCCTCCGATCCGACTAAATCTAAAATCCAACTACATTAGGTTTCATAGACAATATTTAATTACATTTCTAGAAGAAGTTATGAAATTTATTTCCTAGTTAAGTAAAATGGACAACAATCCTACTCTAATAATAGATAGAAAAAATTTATGGAAGACACAAAAGGAAAGAAAGCATCCAAATGATTACAACAATTAGACAACTCCGCATAATGAGAATATAGGTGGAGATACATGCAAACCATAATAAGTGATTCATGTGAGAAAATATTTTGAATGGAAAAGGAAAAGGATCAATAAACCAAATTGAATAGTGGCAGTGAAAACTATTGACCTCTTAAAATAAGTAGAAAATGAAAATGGATAGAATATGAACCAAATTCGATATGATGTGCATTAATAAGATGATTATGCTTCTCTTGAACATCATTGCTACTACTATTTTTGAAAATGGTGCCAACCTCATTAAATGTAGGTTTTGTATGATTTTTTAGGTTATAGTCTTTCACTTACTTATAGGAGTTGTCCTTACTTCTCAATAAAGATCAAACTCTAAATATGGAGGAATTTCATCCTCATATAAAATAATTTCATTGTTATCATCAATTATTTCTAACACTCAAGTTCAGGTTACTGAGAAAATTTTGCATACCACCACATAGAAAAAGAACAAGGGGAAGAGTCAATTGCTTTAGAATAAAACTTTAAATGTCCCATCCTAAGGTTTCTTATCCCAATGACGATGAACATTTGCTAATATAGCAAAAATCCTTCCTTATCTTGAGCTTTAGCATTTACATAAGAGCTCTTAACATCAACTATAATAGTCTCACAAGTCAACAACTTCACAAAGACCTACATATTACATGGGATATGAAGGACAAGGAGAAGGGTACATTCTTCCAAATATTATAATCAACTACGCTTCTATCATCTTCAAGATCATGCCTAGTGAAGATCAACCTTTGATGATTTGGAGCAATTCCTTGTCTTAAGTTTTAGCTTTTGCATTATTGACAATCTCTGAGCTATCAACTTCATAAGTAATTTTCATGTCGGTTAGAATTTTGATATCTGTATTCCACTTTCATAATTAATTTTCATCCTGGGTAGAGTTTTTAGATCTTCATGATTTTTTTTAGTCATGGTAATGTGAAATATATCATGAGGTAAGTGTTGTAATGTTCATCTTAGTTTACTAGCCATTTTGTTTATATGTCTATACTAATTCCTACCCAGATCAAAGAACTTGCCTTTCATTGTAAAGATTAGGACACACATATTTTCACTTTCCTCTTTTAAAACTTCTTAAAAACTGTTTTGCAAATTTCTCAAGATGCTACACTACATACATATTCCTTTGCAATTTAGAAAGAAAAATGATATTAATATCCGATAAATTTATATAACTATTAGATAAAATTAAAAATAAATAAAATAATATGATATGTTAGACAAACTCTCGAGTGCTTTTGAACACCCTGTTTCAAACATCCTAAAAAAAATAAAAAAATATTTAAAATGAAAATTAAATCCACCACCAAATTCTAAATGTCAAATCCATAATAATGTGACTAACGAAATGGAATAAATAAAAAATGGTAAAAGCATGAATTAAAGCCTTATTGGAAATATGTGTGTTGGAAAGATGTTTGTTTGAAAGGGAAAAAAGCAAGCATTAATGGATAGAACCACCAAAAAACAGAAACAAACAGAAGCATCCATCGAACATAGACCAAAAACATCATCCACTGAAATTTTCAAAGAGTCGTGGATTCGATTGAAATTTGAAAAAGCATGGACTCTGGACTGAAGAGAGAGCATGGAATCCCGGAGGAAGTAGCAGTGGTAAAACTCTTGTAGACATTGAAGCGAAGTGCGAAATCCCTAGATTAGGTCTTATCATTTTTCCAACATCTTCATTTCCCTTTTTCCATATTGATTGTGATTCTTCGTGTGTGTTTGGCTATATGTGTCGTTAGAGTTTGGGTATGTCTGTGTTGAGTCTGTGTTTGAGTTAGTCATGGTTGTGTGGGATAGAGGAGGAGGCTGACAAGAGAAGGGAAGAGGAGGAAAGATGAGTTGTTTATGGATTTTTTGTACTCAGAGAAATCAATTATCTCTAAAAAATGGTGTGGATCAGATCATATTTAACTTCAATGCTTCTGTTCATCTATGCCTTGTTGTAAGACTTAATTCCATTTCATAACTTTGTATTTTTGTTTGGTGCAGTGTAAATTATTGTAGTGCTAGGCACCAACTCCTTTCCCTCACACACCATCATTTGGTCCAGCTTTTAATAAATAAAGGCTTTGCCCTGCACAATCCACCTCCCATCAATAACCCTCCTCAGCAAGCTGAGGAAAATCCTTAGCAAGTTGAGGAAAATCCTCAGCAAGTCTAAGAATATTCCCAGAAATCGGAGGAAAACTCCGAACAATCTGCTGAAAATCAGCAACCAGTAGTGGAAACACCCCAATTGAGCACTGAAAATCTACAGCAGACCCCGCCTCTTAATGAAGCTGAACCATCCACTCCCATGGTCCATATCCCCACCAATGATTCAGATGACAATACCCCCATCATTATGCTTAAGAGGAAGAAGCAATAGAAAGTTGCAACCCCACTAAAAAGAAGAACCAGGGCCTTAGTTAAGGAAGCCAACATTTTTGATAATCCCCCTACCCTGAGGAAAAGTGCTCGTAAGAGAAAAACTATTGTTTTTCCTGCTACCTTACCATGGCGATGAACAAGGTCGTCTGTAGCAACTGAGGACATTATACCAAATTTCCCACCTATCATTTTAAAATCCCGTATTCCGCCCAGCCCTGAACCTTCAACTTCCTCACCCTCGTGTACTGAAATGCAGAGCGTTCACAATTTTGTGACATAATTTTTCTCAAAAGAGGTAGTTTCTCCACAAGAACCAGCTACTGATACATCTAAAGTAGACACCCAAGACTATATAGGGTATGTGGCTGATACACAACAACCAGCCACTGACCCAACAGGTGATACACAAGAACCATCTGTTGGAGAACAAAAGGAAGACGACCTAGATGTGGCTGATACACAAGAACCAGCCACTGACCCAATAGGTGATACACAAGAACCACCTATTATGGATGCAAATGGTGAAGTTAATGCCTAACAACAATTCTCTCCTCCACTGGAACCTGCAACTACAGAAGCCCCGATTACTTTAGCCTCCTTGCAGGAAGAAAACGAGTTTTTGAAATATGAAATTAAGGCTTTTGAATTAGTTGCCGGAGAATCCACAGTTTGAACATTTTTATGCCAACGTTTCAAATCCCAACTGGGATCCATCGATCATTCAAAAGTCCTGAAGGTGGATCCCAGTTGGGATTTGAATTGTTGGCATAAAAATGTTCAAACTGTGGATTCTCCGACAACTTATTCAAAAGATAAAAACCACAGATCTCTAAAATCCAAATTAAGGCTTATCAGCAAGAATTAACTATGGCCAGGGAAGCCTATGAAAAGGAACTTAATTTGTACATGTTAGCTCAGGTAGCATCTGCAACTGAAAAGAGTGCAGAAAAGGATCAATACAATGAATACATGTGCAGTGAATGTGGTGATCTCTATACTCGAGCAGGTTATAAGATAGTTGAAGTTCCGTTGTCTGGAGCCAGTCCAGTACCTCCTCCTGTTATAATAAAAAAGGAATACCCTGTTGTTACACAAGAACCAGTAGGATCTTCAAGAATTTTAGGAAAAGAAACAAAACCACCCCGGCCTCCCCAAGTTGTTGCAGAACAGAAACCAGTACCAAAGTCTTTTACAACTAAGGATACACAGACTAAACCTCCCCGTGTCAGAAATGCTTATACACAGACTGAATGTCCCCATGTCAGCAATTCTTACACACAGACTTCCAGTTTTCAAAAGCTAAGTAACACATGTAAGATAGAGTATGAGCTCTCACAAGGAAAGTCATTTCAGAAATAGAAGTCATTATGGCTCAACTATGCATACAAAATTTGGGAAGTGCTTGAACAGTCTCGTGCACAAAATAAGGAGAATAAGAAATTAAAAACCAGACTGTCCCTCATCTTTGACTTGGTCCAGCGGTTACTTGCTACAAGGAAACCCTCTTTTAATTATTTTGTATTTTTGAGAGAACACTTAGCGTTCCTCCAAATAAAAGCAATCAAGGATGGAAGACCCCACCAGGTATCTACACCACAGCAATTTATTGAGACCTTCGCGGAAGCACCAAATAGTGACCAGAACTTGCTACGTGAACTCTATCTTCACAATGAGGCTATTCCTGAAGATAGAAAGCTTAGTTTACTTCCCCTTGTTGGCGATATCCAAATAAGAGCCTTTATTTCCTTCTTGGACAATCAGCGTACTTTGCATAATGATTTTATGTCAGCAGCACACAATGAGGAGAAATGTCTTCTCTGGATCCGTGCTAAGCCACAAAATGCAGTTGTCTTCATTGCATAACATCAACGAATTCTACAAGAGCCAGGGATGACTGACCATAGTAGGAAATTATAGGCAGCAGTCTTGGAAGACTGCCATTATTATGTGAAAACTAAAGGAGCTCTGGCTATAAAAGCAAATAATCTATTCTGGGAACACTGTCCTAAAGAGAGACGGGAATATCACCCTTATAATCCTCTCAATCTTCAGGCAGAAATCTCAAACATACCTAATTATGTTAAATGCATTAGACAGTGTGCTGAATGATGGATTGGTTACCACTTTCACTTCCCTCTCCTATGGCTACCTAGACAGCAATATAAGGCTCAATTTAAATTAACCAAAAAGGAGGAGTTGAGAGCATGGCAGAAACTTCAGAGTGTCTATGGGTTTAGAGACATGGTTGACAGCACCATAAATACTTACTGCATAAGCAATTTGCACAGTTCATCCCAGTATTCCGACTCAGGTTCAGACTAGATGTTGCATGTGGACATGCAACCTTTTCAATTGGGGGGGATGTTAGGACCCCATATTGTCTATTTTTGACCTTATATTTTGTCATAATATTACCCTTTTCAACCCATAGTTGAAAGCCTTTGTTAGTGGTTTGACTCAACCATTCTAAAGGTATACAATAACTCTTCTCATTGGTATATGTTTAATTATTCAACACATAATCATGCTATCTTTATAATTGATCTTTGAAGTTGACTAAGTTGTTGAACAATTGTTGAAACTGCCTAAAGCTGGTAGGACTATATTTTGCAGTCGCTGAAACAGCGGAAACAACACGAACCTCGAAGCTGAAACAACAAGGACAACATGCAAATCTCAAGGAGATGCTTGAGATTTGCGTACCAAAGTTGCAAAAACAAAGGAATCCAATCGATTATTTGAATAAACTGTTACATTGGTCGTAACGTTCATGATCCACATTACTGTAACAACGTTCTGTTATTCGGGAACTGATTTCCCTATTTTTGTACAAAGGGTTGAACTAGAATTTATACTGAAAATCTTTTGTAATAGATGTCTCCTCTATAACGAGGAGACATCTACATTAGAGAGGGGATCGACATAGGATGAACAAGCTGTAACACAGGGATTGTAGCGGAAGGACAAGACTAATTCTTTCTTGTAATATGGTATATTGACGGATGAATAAAATTTTGTTCTGAGTATTTTAACTTAGTTTATGTGTCCTGGGGAATCTTGTGAGAAGGAAAGGGCCCACCTTCATCACAAGATTCACCCATCTTCTTTCTGTCGTGTGTTGTGTGTGAATTCTATTTATACCTTATTCACAAGTATTGCTTCTGATGATATCTTACTGTTGCTAAGACTCTGTTTTTCTTTTAATTGATTGATAATGTACATGAGTGCCTCACTGGTTATTAGGATTTACAGAGTGTATTGGTGAACTGGATAATAGAGGCAGGTGTTGAATCTTCCTACTCTAGGGGATAGGGTTCTGATCCTTTGTTACAGGATAGCCATTGTTTCCTTTTGTAGAATTACTCTCTTTAATCAATTATCTATTCTTATTCAATTCCTGCAACATACCATAACTGATGTAACACAAAGTAGAGGTTTAAAAAAGTGTGAACTGTTTATACTACAACTTTTTAATGCTATTAAAATTGATTACATACAATACGTAGTCACCTTTGAAATAATCAGACTTTCCTGGGTTGATAATTTATGTGGCACTCGACTGTTTAAATTAATAAGAAATTAAAGTGACCAACACTAAGCATTTTATAACAGTTCAAAAGGATTTTTATAACTTTCATTGAAGTGTTTATTAAAATCATTTACTAAATTGTTATAAATCCCAAATCCTAAACCCTAAACCCTAAATGCCAAACCCTAAACCCTAAACCCTAAGAATTTTATAACATTTTAAAAAGTGTTTTATTTAAGTTTTTATTGAAAGAATTTACTAAAGTGCTATAAACACTAAAACCTAAGCCCTAAGCCCTAAGCATTTTATAACATTTTAACAAGCATTTTTTAACTTTTTTAAAGTGCTTATTAAAAGCGTCAACTAAAGTGTTATCAATGCTAAACCCTAATCATTTTATAATATTTTAAACACCAAACCATACATCCTAAACCCTAAATCCTAAACTATAAACTATAAACTGTAAACCATAAACCCTCAACCCTAAGCCATAAAACCTAAACTAAAATCATTTTATAACATTTTAAAAATCATTTTGTAACTTATATTTAAGTGTTTATTAAAATTTTTTAATAAAGCATTATAAGTCTTAAGCCCTAATTCCCCAAGAGTATACCCTAAACACTAAACCCTAGGAATTTTATGACATTTTAAAAAGTATTTTGTATCTTTTATTTAAGTGTTTACTAAAAGAATTTACGTAAGTGTTACAAACATGAAACCCTCAACCCTAAATCCTAAATCATAAACCCCAAATCCTAAACCCTAAACCCTGAACTCTAAGTATTTTATAACATCTTATTTTTTATTTGTAACACTTATTTAAGTGTTTATTGAAAGAAATTACTAAAGTGTTATAAACCCTTAATCCTAAAAGCTAAACTCTAAACCCTAGATGCCAAACCCTAAACCCTAAGAATTTTTATAACATTTTAAACGACGTTTTGCAACTTTTATTAAGTGATTATTAGAATCATTTACTAAAGTGTTATAAACCCTAAACTGTAAACCATAAACTCTAAAATCCAATCCCCAAAACCCAAGCCCTAAACATTTTATCACATTCTAAAAAGTGTTTTCTAACATTTATTTAGGTGTTTATTAAAAGAATTTACTAAAGTGTTATAAACATTAAATTCTAAACCTGAAACCATAAAACATAAATGCTAAGAATTTAATAATATTATTAAAATCATTTTGTAGATTTTATTTAAGTTTTTAATAAAATAATTTTGAAAAGCGTTATAAACTACAAACACTAATCTCTAAACCCTACACCCCAAATCCTAAAATCTAAACCTGAAATACTAAGCATTTTATAACATTTTAAAAAGTGTTTTGTAACTTTTATTTAAGTCCTTATTAAAATAATTTACTAAAGTGTTAGAAGCCCTAAACACTAAACACAAAACCCCAAACCCTATAGCCTAATTTTTAAATCCTAAATCTTAAACGCTAAAAGAATTTACTAAGGTATTATAAACCCTAAACCCTAAACTATAAAGCCTAAAACCATTTACTAAGGTCTTATAAACCCTAAACCATAAGTGATTTATAACTTTTCATAAATTGTTTTGTAACTTTGACTTAAGTGTCTATTACATGCAATTAATAAAGTGCTATAAACCCTAAAACTTAAACCCTAGACCCCAAACCCTAAACCCTAAGGATTTTGTAACTGTTCAAAATGTGCTTCATAAGATTTATTTAAGTGTCTATTAAAATAATTTACTAAAGTGTTATAAACCAAAAACATTTAACCGTAAACCCCACACCCTAAAAGATTACATCCGTTGCTTCATTCTTCTGTAGGTTATAGTCCAACCATGGACTATTGTTCCTCATAAAAGGGTTTTGGCATGCTTCATAAGCCTCCTTAAAATCCGCATCCATCTGATACAAGTCTTTCAGGTGTTCAAAACCCAACACTTGTGTTGTGCTCTCCTGTAAGAGAGAAACCATCCTACTCAATGCATTTGTTACCTTGTTGGCCTGACCACTATTGTGTTTCTACAAAAACGTGTAACTATGCAAGTATTCAACCAACTTTTCATGCTTTTGGTTCATCTTATGCTAATGCATAACGTACTGCAATGCAGAATTATCATAAAATAAAACAAAGTCATTACCTAGCAAATAATGCCTTCAATGTTTTAATGCTTGGACGACAACATAGAACTCCTTGTCATAAGATGAGTACTTCTACCTACTTTGATTCAACTTTTCACTAAAATAAGCAACATGTTTGTCTTCGTGCCTGAGTATGGCCCCAATGGCTATACCACTGGCATCACAACAAACTTGAAAAAGTTTGTTGAAGTAAGGTAGCCTAAAAATTGGTCTCTCAGTGATCTTCTTTTTCAATATCTGGGAGCCCTTTTCCACAGCTTCAGTTCGATAAAAAGGTTGACCTTCCTTCTTCATTTTATCCAACATAGGTGCACAACTTCCACTAACATCCCTTATAAACTTACGATAAAAACTTGCCAACCCATGAAAACATTGAACTTCAAACAAACTCTTAGGGGATGGCGAGCTAAGTATAGCTGTAGCTTTTTCTAGGTCCATTTTTAGCTCATTCTCTTCAATCACGAGACCCAAATATACCAACTCCTTTTAAAAAAAAGTGCATTTCTTTAGATTTATCAGCAACTTGTTTTGCTGAAACTTTTCCTGAATGTATCGAACATGTCGAAAATGTTCCTCCCTGGTTTTGCTGAAAATTAGTATATCATCAAGATACACAATCACAAATTCCCCAATGAACTCCTTCAACATTTCGTTCATCGGGTGCATAAAAGTACTACGTGGTTACTTAACCCAAATGGCATCACCAGGCATTCATACAACCCTTCAATAGTCTTGAAAGTTGTTTTCCATTCATCCCCTTCCTGGATTCTAATTTGGTGATATCCACTCTTCAGATCTATCTTCGAAAATTATGTTGCCCTGCTCAAACAATCCATCACATAATCCATTCATGGCAATAGAAACCTATACCTGATCATAATCTTGTTTATTTCTCGTGAATCCCTGCACATCTGCCATTTGCCTCCTTCCTTGGGAGCAAGAATGTTGGATCCCTATAATACTAGTGATTACCCCATTACTATTGTAGTTATACCCCTTATTAATATTGTTGTGCCCCTATTGCCCCCATATTGTGCCCCATAGAATCCCTTTATTGTTATTTTTGTGGCTTTATATTATTATTGTTAGGTCGGCTAGTATATTGTGACTCCTTAGACTCCTATTATAGAAAGGAGGTTTTGTTTTGATTCATCTAAGAATTGTTCATATGTATTGTAAAGGAGGTTTCCCCCCGAGAGGCTGATGCTAAGTCGGTTGATCTATCTTTTCTATCTTTTTTTGAGCTGGTTTCATAACATTTGGTATCAGAGCTTTGGATTCTAGGGTTTCGCTGCTCCAAACAGGTCATCGTGGAATTTTCGCTATAACGCTTTTTCTGTGACGTTTTAGAAGTTTCAAAAGAAACCCATTTGAGAAGAAATCGCGTTGAACCTTGGGTCCGAATTTTAGAGCTTTTCACACGCTATTTGCGGAGATATGATCTGAGGAAGTTGGTCTTTTTGCAGACTCCTGAATTACATTCCAAACAGGTGACCTGGGGAAAAGCATCATAACTTTCTCTCTAGGGATCGGATTGAAATTTTGTAACTAGGTGAAGAAAGAGGACTGACTGTAGTTTCATGTATGCATTTTTCAGATCCAAAGGTCAAAACAGTGACTTGTGGCACGTCGTACAAGTTCGCTCTACTTAACTATTCTATAATCAAGTCTCTGTGGGAGATTTCGCATAACTCTTCCTTGGAGAAACCAATTTGGGTCAGACTTGTGGCATTGGAAGGAGGACACAAAGGGCTACTACAGATTACAAATTCAGAACTAGACGATTGGAAAGTACAGAGATACATCAGAGGCAATATCAAGCTCCTACAAAGTGAAAAAAGGTGTGTAGATTTTCTTAAATTTTTGTTAAAGCTTGGTTTGAAAATTTATTTTGAAGGAATTCATAGGGCATAATAGAGCATTATTATCAGTAACTAATGCCCTATGGAAAGAAAATGCAAATGCCTAGTAAGGAGCCTGGAAGCTCTAGCATGACTCATGAAGAAGAAGAAGAAATGCTATATGATATATCAAAATTACAAGAACAAGTGCAACAAGTGTCACTTGCACAAAAAGAAATAGAATCTAAGATGGATGGTTTAAGGAAAGATGTAGAAGTGAAGATTGATGGTTTAAAGAAAGGCGTAGAAGCTAAAATTTAGGGCATGGATGATAAGATGGAAGAATTGAAGATAAATATGAATAAGTTGCTACAAGAAATGGTCAATAAGGGTGAAAGGGTACTAAAGGAAACTCATGATGAGAACAAAAGAAATGGTAATCATGATTACATAGACTCTAATGCTGGATTGAAGACTCACCATATTCCAAAAGTTGATATGAGGAAGTTTGATGGCAAGGATCATGCCACATGGATATTACAGATGGAGCAATTCTTCGATCTCAATAATGTGCAAAACACACAAAAGGTACGTATGGCAACTTTATATTTGGAACCAAATCAGTTTGTATGGTATCAATGGCTTTGCTCTCGTAAACAATTTATCACTTGGGCAATTTTTACTAAAGAATTGATGGCACATTATGAGGATACAAAAAGAAACACTTTTTTTAGCCAATTGATAAGTCTCAAACAAAAGGGTCCAATAATGGAACACATTGGGGAGTTCCAAAAATTGAACATAAGGGTAAAAGATATTCCAGAGGAGCATAGGATTGATGTGTTCATAGGGACTTTAAAGGATAATATCCAACATGATGTTCGCCTTTGGGATCCTGATTCATTAGAGAGGCATTCAGGTTAGCAAGTAAAGTGGAAAGAAAAATTATGGCAACTAGGAAGCATACCACTCACAACTATAAAGATGGAAGTGTTGTTGCCCCTAGTCTTCCACAACCTATAAGGTTGACACCACAATAATTAGAAGAAAAAAGAGGAAAAATGGCTTTGTTACAGTTGTGATAGCAAATACACTAATGGTCATAAGTGTGGTGAGAAGAAATTATTCTACATAGATTGTGAAGAGGAAGAAGAAAAAGGATCCTTGTTGCAGTTCATTGTGAAGAGGAAGAAGAACAAAGATCTGAAGAAATTATCCGCGGAATATTCCTCAGTACATTTTGGTCTAGTCTCTGGTCGATGCTAGACACCAAACTTACTAAGTCCATAGCCTTCCATCCTCAAACTGATGGCTAGACAGAGGTTGTCAACAGGATGATTGTACACACTCTGCACATGTACAACTCAAAGCATCCACGCACATGGGATGAGAGCCTCCCCTATGTTCAACACAGCTATAACCAGGCTCTCCATAGCTCGACTGGCCATAGCCCTTTTCAGGTGGGCTTAGGATTCTAGCCACTATGTCCCATTGATGTGGCCATGCCATTTGCAGCTACTCATGCAGGTTCGGCTCATGTCCAGTCCAAAAAAAATAAGGCAAATAGCTTCATTGAGCACATCCAACATATTTGCTAGCAAGTCCGTGACATTCTTGAGAAATAAAATGCCAAGTACAAGCAACGACATGATCAAAATCGGATGCCACACAAGGTTCAGGTGGGTGACAAAGCCTGGTTGCATTTGCAAAAGGAATGCCTTACGGGAGCCTATCAGAAACTCAAACCACTCCGATATGGTCCTTACACCATTACAAAGGCTATGGGAGACAATGCATTTGAGCTCAACATTCCCCCATTCCTTGGCCTGCACCCAGTGTTTAATGTGGACCGCCTTCGACCATACTTTCCACCATTACTAGACACATCCGACATTGCAGAAAAACTCACACCCACAGAGCTAAATCCATATTGCATGGAAAAAGTTGCAACTGATTGGATCATGGAGACACAGATCAAACACACTCGCCAGCAGAATATCCAACTATATCGAGTTGTCAAAGCAGGCCAACTCCTTCACCAGCGCAAGTGGCTCACCCAGGACCAAGTTCAGCAGAAGTTTCCTCATCTCATGGATGAACTCAACGTGATGGGGACCATTGCTTCCTAAGGGGGGGGGGGTGATCCAGGTGGATATTGGTGGCCACCCACCAAGTCCACTTGGACCCCCACCATTGTTTCTTTGGCTTTTTAGTTTCCTTAATTGTAGCACAATTTACTATTTTTAGCAGTTTTTTGGGTCCTAAACTTCCGGAGCCGTTTTGAGGCCCTAAATGACGTTTTTTGGGAAAACTGGGAGCAACATGGGTCCATGGATTGATGTTTCTCTTCCCAAAGTTGTAATTCTCGGATTGATCTTTCTAATGAGATATTGTGCGCATCAAATGAAGATTGTATGACAAAGTTACGTCCCTGGGAAGTTGATTTACCAATTTACCCAAACAGGGTCCACAGTTTGGTGTTTCATCTTCTAGGGTTAGGTTTTTGTATGTTTAAGGTTTTCCATTGTTTCTCAACAATAAATAGGCCTTCGAGCCTCATTGTAACACAGTTCAGAGGCATGTAGCCACCACATCTCTTCTTAGAGATAAGCTACCATCGCCCTAGCTAGTTTATTTATATTTCTGTTTGTAAGCATATTTCAGTATTTTACAGTAATGAAATGAATTATTATTTCTATTGCTCCATATGTATGGTTATATCTGTAATTTGTTGCGTTCCTGTTTAAATCCGGATCAGAAATTGCAATTTTTCCATAATTTTCACAAATTTTCTATTGTAACATGTGAGTCTTAAGAATCCCTCTAAACCCTTTAGTGCTTTAAGATGGGGCCAATCTTGCATAGCTTCCACTTTCTTGGGATCAACTTGGTCTTTGCTTACAATGTGACCCAAATATTCAACCTCAAGATCCCCAAAAATATATTTGGAGCATTTCATGTCTAATTGGTTATCTCTAAAAGGTTCAAGGAATTATTAATTGTGACACCCTTTCATTACCTCAAATTTTGTAATGTAATTAAGAACATATAATGTTGGGTACTAGGATTGATGTTATGATGTCAAACTCTATTAAATGGTATAATGTTTATTTTTATTAATAAAAATGCTAGAGCTAAAGAAAGGGGACAAGTCACAAATTATGATGCCTTCGGGAGGAGGAAAACTTAAGAGGAAAATATACCTTGGGTAAATATTTCCCTTTTATGTGATGCTTAGTCTTCCCAAGAAGCTAAAATTTTAGGAAGATGAAGGGTCAATGTGTGATTATAAAAATAAGAGAGAGGAGAAATTAAGGGGTTCTTCCTCTTAGTTCTTAAGTTTCTAGTTTTTCTCTCTTCTATTACTCTCTCTCTTAGAAAATTAAAATTGGAAAAAGCATAGCTGACAAAACCCAAAGAGGTTCAAAACTTATGTTAAGATCTATGAGTGACAACTTATGTGACAAGAAATGAATCTGTTTCAATCCCTTTTCTTTGGACTAGATGACTCTAAGGACTGGCAATGGTTGTGGCTGTGTATCACATAGAGCTCTGAAGAGGGAAGGATTGAGATATTGCATATATTAGAGAATGACTATCTTGTGTTATGCAGCCCTTTATGGTATTTTTGTGAATGTGAGCCTGGTCAAAGATGGAAAGGTTGATCACTAAGTTTTCCTATGTGTGTGTGAAGGAGAATGGTCTTCACTTATTGTGTTAAATATGGTCTAAATCTAACTGTGTGAAATACCCCTGAGTTGAGTTATTCCCAATATGTCAATGTCTAACACAAGGGTAGCTAGTTGTGAGAAAAATTGCATCACAACCGAGCCTATGGTGGGGTAGAATATGGCTTACCCTACTTCAATTTCTAGTATTTTTTGGCTGCAATAGATAACTATTTATTTATGTGTTAATGATATTTATCACATATATGTTTTAGTGACATGCATGATTATTTGTTGCTATTATATCATTTAATTCATTTATATTGGTGTTGGTTATGATGGTAAAGCTTGAAATAAGATAAATGCAGTGGTTTTCAATTCAGTTAGCCATGGAAATTAAATGAATTGGGAATGCATGATAATTTTGGTAATTGCATGCCTTCCCTATTAATTACATGTTGCATTTTATTTAATTTCCTCTATAGGATATAAGTCCCAATTTTTTTTGCTAGTTTAATTTATATGAGGAAGAGTTTTGCGGTTATTCTTGGAGAGTAAAGGTGGAAGAAAAAATGTGATTTATGGGGTAAACAGGTCATCTTGGAATTTTTGCTATAATTTTTATTTGTTTTTATTTTATTTTAATTTTAATTATAATTTAATTTAATTTAATTTTATTTATTTTTTTCCTGGAAGGTTCAAGAGGCTAAAACTTGGACCATATTTAGGGGAAATATAGTTGAACATATCATTTAATTTTAAGATCTTGGTTCCCTATATTTCTGGAGATATGGTTTGAGGAAGTTGGGATTCCTGAAATAGGTCATCTTGACATTTTCACTATAACCTTTTTTCCTAGAAGGTTTTAGAGCTTGAAACTTGGATCATATAGAGGGAGAATATCATTGAACATATGGTTCAATTTTCATCTCTGAGGAGATATGATCTACGAAAGTTGGGATTTGTAAATGCTCCTGAAAACATGCTTTGAATAGGTCATCTTGGAATTCTTGTTAGAACTGTCTTTCTGAGATGTTCCAAACCATGAAACTTGGAGGAGACATAAAATATATCTCAAGGAACTTGTGGTACAATGTTTCAATCTTGGATTTATATAATTTAGGACATATTCCCTGAGGAAGTCGGGTCTCCTGAATGCTCCTAAAGTTACATGAAAATTGTTTGAAGAAATGTCTAAAAGGTTTGATAATTGATTGCATACAAAGAGTTTGATAAAACATATCAAAGAAAGAAATAAAAAATAGCATTATTGAGTAGTGTATTTTAGCACGGTATGTGACATAGTGGAATCCCCATATCCTTAATCAGGCTTTATGGGAGAAAAATGTGATGCCCCACAACACTAATGAAGGACTAGGCGGTTGGGTGTGTGACAAAGTTGTATTAAAGTTTATTTTCAAGCTAATAAAAAGAAAATAGAAAATTTTGGTTACCCCATAACCTTTGTAATTCATTCAAGGAACTTGGTATGTGACATTAACAAGCCCTATATTTGATTCTCATGCTTTACTATAGATTAAGGTATAATCAAAGAAGGCCAACACAAACTTTCTTAGGAGTGTTTTGAAAACCTTATTCACGATTCTCTAGAAGGTGTATGGAGAATTATAAATACCAAAACACATAACTAGAAACTGATAATTAACTTCGTTTGTTCTAAAGGATTTCTTAGGGATGTTTGCCTCTTTCATCTTGATTTAGTGGTATCTAAAAAGTAGATCAACCTTAGTGAAAAAAGTTTCTCCATGAATTTCATCCAAGAGACTATCAATATTTAAAATGGGAAAATTTTCATTGATCATCAACTTATTGAGATCCGTAAAATCAAGACACATATGCCAAATGCCTCCCTTATTTGACACCATGAATATTAGAGATAAATAGGGGCTTGTACTAGTATATATGACCCAAACCTACAACATTTTTTGAATGATATTTTCTATTTCATTATTTTATGCAAATGGGTGTCAATAAAGAATTAGAGTTGGTGTTTGACTTCATAGGATCAAGGGAATTCCATTTCCATGATCTCCTTGATAAGGGAGTAAACCCTTTAATGTCTCAAAGGTCTGATGATGTTTGTCAATGACTAGATACAAGTCTAAGGGGATTTCTTATGTTGGATTATCCATAATATGCATGATATTGAATTTGAAAATAATTCCATAATGATGCTTTTTTTAATAATTTTTCCATAGAATGAGTGTAAGTGTTTTAGGGGAGCCTTCTTGAAGCCCTTAAAGGGTATGCACATGTACCTCTTTAAAGAAACTCATATAAAGTGCTTAGAAATCCATTATGACTAGTCCCAACATGTATATTCATTCTACCCCAAATAATATATCACAACTAGCCATATTGATGGAAAATGTTGGCTTGAGGGGGCATGACCTAGTTTCAGAGTTAATTAGACAAACAAATCCCCACACTACTGGCCCTTTCGGCAACAACTTGTGGAGCAGGGACTGAGGTCTCACTTGAAGCAGTATGGGGGGATGCTGGAACCAAGTTTCCACACCCTTGAGATGTTTGAGGGGTTAGTTTAGTCCAAGTGTGAATACCTTTGCACAGGTTACTTCGCACACTATCCTGACCTGCGAGGCCTTTGTGATATGTTACAATCGCCTTCACGCCACCCTCACCAAGGGCTGAGGTGATTTTGTGCTGCTAGGGCAATGTTCTGCACTATTTCCCCAAGTTACATCATGTATCTTATCTTCTTATAACGGTTAGTTATCTTCGCGTAAACAAATAATTTATCTTATATTCACTTTATCAACTCATTCATATAAGTTCGCGCATCATATAACCAATATAAATGCAATTTATACCCAATACATTCAATGCAAAAAATAGGAAAAAGATACACAAAAATGATATTAAACTTCTTTTTATTACTTCTCCAATGATTACAGACTTGACATGCCTTGCGCACTCAGCTGCAGGGGTCCTCACACTCAGTTGTAGACTACTAGGCCTGTTATGAAACCAGCTCACAAAAAGATAGAAAAGAGAGATCAATGCCTTAGAATTCAGCCTCTTTGAGGGGGCAACCTCCTTTACATTACACAAATGAGAAATTCCTGGATGATTCAAATGACCAAAACCTCCTTTCTATATATAGGAATCTAAGGAGTCACAATATAACCCAACCGACCTAACAATAATAATATAAAGCC
This sequence comes from Pinus taeda, assembly GCA_000404065.3. Taxonomy (NCBI): domain Eukaryota; kingdom Viridiplantae; phylum Streptophyta; class Pinopsida; order Pinales; family Pinaceae; genus Pinus; species Pinus taeda. The sequence goes on from APFE030528043.1 coordinate 17,312, forward strand.
ACAAAAATAAAAATAGAGGGATTCTATGGGGCACAGTAATAAAAATACGAGGACAATAGGGGCACAACAATATTAATAAGGGATACAACTACAATAGTAATGGGGTAATCACTAGTATTATAGGGACCTAACATGCCCCTCTCCTTCAAAAAGGTGTTGTCCTCAACACTTGAGTATTTCTAGATGCTTTTGTATAAAGTCTCATCCTCCCATGTGGAATCTTCAGCAAATAAGTTCTTCAACTTGATGAGATACTCCAAAATTAATCAATTTCGTAGCTGTCGAGTTCTTGTTTCTGTGACTGCTTCCGGTTCCAATATAATTTTCCTTCCTCATCAAGTTTTGGAAATATTGTTTGAACTGGGAGCTTGTCGCCTATAACCTTCTTTAAACATGAAACATGGAAAACTGGGTGCACTCGAGACGCTTCAGGAAGCTCCAATTTGTAACACCTTGTATGGACCATAATACTTTGGTGATAATTTATTATCCTTCTTAGCTTGCTTGAGGGACATTTGTTTATATGGTTGTAGCCGTAGGAATACCCAATCACCTACATCAAAACTTCTTTCACTACGATGTTGATCTGCATGTTGTTTCATTTTATTTTGCGCCAACACGAGTTTATCCTTTAAGAGTTTTTGTTGATGCTCGATGTGATGTTCCACTGCTTGAACCTTAAAATTTTCTCTTAAATATGATGTGATGGATGGTAGCTGATATCCATAAAGTGCCATAAATGGGTTTATTTTTGTTGCTGTATGCAAGGAAGTGTTATACCACCATTCAGCCAGAGGCAACCATTTGACCCATTATGTCTGTTTATCAGATACAAAGCAACGAAGATATCTTTCCAAACATTTTTTTACTATCTTAGTTTGCCCATCAGATTGAGGATGATAAGATGAGCTATAAGCTAACTGAGTACCGAGACAAGAAAATTTTGTCCAAAAATTTCCAGTGAAAATGGGATCTCTGTCACTTACAATCATCTTTGGGTTTCCATGTAGCTTTTGAATTGTTTCCATAAATGCAGTAGAAATTGTACTGGCTTTAAATGGATGTGATAATGCACAAAAGTGTGCATACTGGGTAAGTCTGTCAACTACCACCATGATGACACTCTTTCCCTCAGACTTGGGTAAACCTGTGATAAAATCCATTGAAACCTCCTCCCAACGTTGGCTTGGGATGGATAAAGGTTGTAATAGACCCGGTGTCTTAATTGTTTCAACTTTATTTTGCTGGCAAACCAAACATTCTGCCACAAACTTTTGAATATGATTTAAGGCCATCCCAAAAAAATTCCTTCTTAACCCTATGGTAAGTTCTTAAAAATCCTGAGTGCCCTCCTAAGGGAGAAGTGTGCAATTCCATAAGAATATTTTGTTTGAGTTGGGAATTCTTACACAGGTATAAGCGATCTTTGTACCATAACGAATCTTTTTTCCAGCTAAATGTACCAAATGTACTGGGATCTTGTTGTAACTTTTGAATGAATGCCCACACTTCTTCATCATTCTTCCATTCCTCACTTGCTTCGTTTATCCAATCTGGTTGGATAATAGCAATGGCGCACAACAATGTTTCCACATCCTCATCCTTTCTTGAGAGTGCATCTGCCACAACATTTTGCTTCCCTTTTTGTAGATGATTTCAAAGTCATAACCCAACATCTTTGTGACCCACTTTTGTTGCTCTTTAGAGGATAATCTTTGTTCTAAAAAATATTTAAGGCTATCATGATCCGTTTTTACCTTGAAGCGTCTTCCCATTAGGTAGGGTTGCCATTTCTTAAGTGCTTGTAGTATTGCCAACATTTCCTTCTCATAAATAGCTTTGTGTAAAAACTTTCGCTTGATTGGATGACTTTCAAAAGTAATGTGTCTTTCATCTTGGATTAAAACGACACCAATCCCATTTCCTGAAGCATCACATTCCACAATAAAGGTTTTTGTGAAGTTCGGTGTAGCTAAGAACGGTAGTTGGCAGATTGCCTCTTTAAGATGTTCGAAGGCCTTTGTTGCTTCTAGAGTCCATGAAAATTCATCTTTCTTCAATAATGTTGTTAGAGGTGCTACTATTCTTCCATAATTCTTAACAAAATTATGATAATACCCTGTCAACCCGAGAAATCCTTGCAGATGCTTTATGGATGTGGGGATTTTCCATTCCTTAATGGCTTTAATTTTTCTAGGGTCTTCTTAACTCCTTCATGAGATACAATATGACCCAGATATTCCACCTCTTGTACTCCAAAGAAACATTTGGATCTTTTTGCATATAATTGTTTTTCCTCCAATAGTTGTAGCACCCTGTCAACATGTCAACATGATCCTTCCAAGACTTGTTGTAGATTAGTATATCATCAAAAAATACTAACTAAAATTTTCTAAGGAAGGGTTTGAAAATGGAATTCATCAAACCTTGAAATGTAGAAGGTGCATTGGTAAGGCCAAAAGGCATGACCAAAAATTCATAATGACCCTCATGAGTTCTAAATGTTGTTTTTTGAATGTCTTCAGTCTTCATTCTAATTTGATGATATCCTGAACGAAGATCCAACTTGGTGAAGTAAATTGATCCATGCAATTCATCCAGTAATTCATCAATGATAGGAATGGGAAACTTACTTATCTTTACTAGTGAGCTTGTTGAGCTCCCTATAATCCGGACACATGCGCCATGATCCATCCTTCTTGTGCACCAATACTACTGGAGCAGAGAAAGAACTTTGACTCGGTTGAATTATACCAGCCTCTAGCATTCTGCAACCATACGTTCAATTTCACTATTTTGGACATAGGGATGTCTGTACGGCCTGATGTTTGGAGGAACACTTCCTGGAATTAGATGAATAGCATGATCATGATCACGCATAGGTGGGAGACCTTTAGAAGTCTCAAATACCTTGGAATGATTATCCAGGACTTTTTGGAGATCTGGAGAAACAGATGATTCCGATGTGGAAACATCTAGCGAACTTAATTGTGCAATTACACCTCTTAATTCCTTTTTTAGAAGCTTTGTCATACCATTAGAGCTGATTATCTTTCATGGTTTCCCTGCAATACCCCTTAATTCAACTTCCTTTCCTTCCATAGAAAATTTGATGAAAAGTTCTTGAAAATTAAAAGCTATTGTACCCAAGGGTTGTAGCCATTGGACTCCTAGTACAACGTCAGCACCTCCCATTGGAATGGAAAGCATTGGGCTAGTCAATACATATTCTCCCATGATAGCTTGATATTATGGCACTTTCCGAAGCAATTTATTGTTCCTCCATTTGCACCATCACTTGACACTCTGGTGCTGGATATAAGAAGCAATTCAATTCTTTTGCTACCTTACAATGAATAAAATTGTGGGTACTTCCTGAATCAATCAACACTATTACTTTTTTCTTCTT
>APFE030528043.1:27642-99870 GCA_000404065.3 Pinus taeda
TCTCCTTTGGAACATGTACATATGCATCACATCCAAATACCCTCAGATGTGAAAGAGAGGGTTTCTTACCAATCCATACCTCTTGTGGAGTCTTATCCTCCGATGATGATGAAGGTGACCTGTTGACCAGGTAACATGCAGTATCCACTGCCTTTGCCCAGAATTGCTGTCCTAACCCGGCACCACTGAGCATGCTTCTTGCCCTTTCCATCAGTGTCTTATTCATTCTTTCTGCAACTCCATTTTTATGAGGTGTATATGGAGTAGTCTTCTACCGTGCTATACCACACTTCTTACAGAATTCTTCAAATTCATTATTGCAAAACTCTCCATCATTATCTGTCCTCAGTGCCTTTATCTTCTTCTCTGTTTAGTTTTCCACCAGAGCCTTAAATTCTTTAAACCTGTCAAAGACTTCAGATTTCTTCTTAAGGAAATATATCCATGTATTCCTTGAGAAGTCATCTTTAAATGGTACATAGTACACAAACTTACCCAGTGATGGAACCTTCACAAGTCCAAACACATCACTGTGCACAAGTTCTAATATCTGTTTTGCCCTCTTACTACCAGAGGGGAAACTCACCCGATTCTACTTCCCATATACACCATTTTCACATAAATAAAAATCCAGAGAGCTATTACTCATACCTTCTACCATACCTTTACCATGAAGTATCTGAAGGCCCTTTTCTCCAATATGTCCAAGCCTTTGATGCCACAGCATGGTCTTCTCTCCAGAGACCACTAGATTTTTTTGCTCCACTTTCAGGAACCATATAACTATTGCACCCATCAATAATAGTGCTACCTTGCAGCTTGTAAAGAGTTCTAATCTGAACTACTTGCATCAATACCAGTGCTCCCCGAACCATCTTGCAGGTATCCTTCTCAAGCACTGTTTTTACACCTGCATCATCCAGCTTGCTAACATAAATCAGATTTTTGGTTAATGTAGGAATATCTAGAACACTTGGAAGCGTTCTAACCCTTCCACCTTGCAACTTCAACTTTACTTTTCTGCTACCAATGATTCTAGCCTTCCTATCATCCCCCAAGAAGACATCACCACCATCATATTTCTCATAATCGCAGAACCACTCTCTATGGGGAGTGAAGTGAAAGGATGCACCTGAGTCAATCAACCATGCCTCATGAACTACATGTGTACTTGAAGAAGCCAAGTACACATCCCCACCTTCATCTGAGGTGGTTTTTGCCTTGCAGAAGGAGCCTCATTAGATCCCTTTCCTTTGTTAGGAGCTTTAGATTTACAGTCCCTTTTGTAGTGCCCTTCCTTTACACATTTCCAGCACACCACCTTTACAAGTTTTCTTGGAGATTTAGATCTCCCTTTAGATTTAGATCTCTCACTCGATGACTTATTTTTTTTTCTGTACTGGGTCCACCCTCGTACATACAAGGCATCACCATTTTGGCTCTCCATATTTTTTCGTCTCATCTCCTCCGTCAGCAAGGATAAGACTATTTCATCAAAATGTAAGGTAGTTGCATTGCTACCTATTGCAATAACCAAACTATCCCACGAATCTGGTAGAGAACACAAAAACCAGATGCACTTATCTTCATCTGAAATTTGAATATCAATAGAGGCTAACTGACTTACCACAGTATTAAACGCATTCAGATGCTCTGTCACCGAGTCTCCATCTTTCATCCTCAGGTTATACAGCTTTTTCCGCAGGAACAGTTTATTCACCAGCGACTTAGATTGGTACAGAGTCCCTAACTTGTCCCATAAAGCCTTTGCCATAGCTTCCCCTGATACATTCATCAATACTAAAATTGAGACACACAATCGTATTATGCTCTTCGCCTTCCAATCCAACTTCTTCCATTCTTCATCGGTCACTCCTGTTGGTTTAGTACCTGGATCTACCACGATCCATTGATCTTTATCCACCAACAGATCCTTCATCTTGAGTTTCCACAACTCAAAACTCTGACCATTAAATTTCTCAATCTCTATCTTTCCACCACTCGCCATCTTCGTTCACCACCAGAATCCATCTCGCAGATCTCCCACTAAACAGGGTCTACCACAGGCCCGAGCGAAACCCCTCAGCAACAAAGGCGTCCCCTTGAAGCCAAAAACAGCTCTGATACCAAATTTAGGTTTTAACCCTGACCAGAAATTGCCTGCATATGAATTCTAAAACACAAAAAATAAACAATGCGAGAGCATAACACATAAAACACATATACACAAAGATTTTCCCACTAGATCCCAAAACTGGGACTACCAGCTTGATTTTTCATTATGTTCCTTTCAATGTTATAATACATATTTATACATGCGGAAGCATCCAATACCATGGATCGAAAACCATCGCATCCAATACCATGGACCGAAAACCATCACGTCTAATACCATGGACCGAAAAACCATCGCATCCAAAAAAAATGTGCAAAATCATTCACAAAACCATAGGTGCATCCGCCCAACCTAACATAGGGTCCAAAATCAAAATTTTCTAGGGCGCTGCCGTAGACCCCATAAAGTGGGGTTACAGGTACCCCTCAAACCCCTTGTTAACTACGTGGAAAGAATATAACACAACCCAACATTTGGTCATGCGGGCGCGCAACATTTCCTTATCCGCATCCATTCCTATTGCAAGGTTGGTCGAGAGAACACCAACCTGAGGAGTGCGCAATTGCAATTCTTGTATCTGTGCCTGAAGGGCTCCTAACACAATCCAATTCTCCTCCTTGAGCTGCTGGAGGGCCTCCGTGGTGACGTCGTGCACTGTCTCCCCTATATTATGGAGATCTCCTTCAGTGAGGGTGATAACGTCGAAAGAAGTCTTAGAAGCTTTCGACTTCTTTCACGGCCCCACCTGCTCTCTTCGGCGCTGATGCTTCAATTGTGTATATGTTGTTTCTGGGTCCACGCCACCTTCCTCTATCTCGGGCTCTTCCTCTCAGGCGAGGGTGACTTATGGCCCTTATGCTCCTTCTCTGCTGCCTGTTACTTCCCAGGTATTGCCTTCACAATGTCCCACACCTCCTGTGCTTTTGCTACTGTGGTCTCTTTCCTTCTCTTCTTTGCCAACTGCGCCATCCACAGTTCTGCCTCCTCCTTCTTTCGTTGTGTAGCAGAATTTTCTGTTTCCATCGTGAAGATGACTAGAGCGTGGAACTCTGTCGGCCATGACTCAAGCATGACTAATATAACATTGTCTGTGGTCAGGTACGACAGTTTATTCCACTTCTTCATGGGGTCCTTGCGTGCCCTAATGTACACGTAATGGAAGTCTGCATTCAACTCCGCAAAGCTTTGTAGGCTATTTTAGACAGTGGGCGATAACCGTGGCTTACAGTTAATCCCCATTCTGATGTTCATCTCCATGAATACCCAAAATATCTTATTGTCTCAGATCCTTTATGTGTCTTTAGTGGCCCACAGTGAAGCATACTTCACTGCCTCTGGAAGATCTTGAGAAATTGTGGGGAATTACCTGTCCTCAGGAAACTCCCACGTTATCAGCACTATGGATAGCAAAAGCCATGCATAGTGGAAGGTCTTCCCCTATTCTTGTGCCTCACAGAAATTCTCTAGGAACTCCTTGCACAGGTACTTCGACCAATTAAATTGGATGCCCTCTGCACACTGTGTGGAAAATGCTACCATCGAGATGGGCACCTCATCCACAGGACACTTTCGCATAACCTTTCCAGCCAATATCTGGGTCACAACTTTGACTACCTTATTCCTGATACTGGAGATCACGTACCCTCTCTTCTTCTTCTCCAGCTTGAATTTTTTCTTCATGGCCTCCATGATGGCCAAGTCGTTGCTCTTACCTTCTGAAATATCCGTTGGGTCCTCCCCTTTGCAAGGAAGTCAGGTATTTCTATGAATCAGGTGGTCCGTGATGGGGATGAGCTCCTCCAACCATAAACACCCATCAGGTACCAGGCATAGTAGCTTCCTGATGACAATGATAGTTACTGGGGAGCGATGGTAATGTGGCGTCCAGGGTAGGTTCAACAACCCTACTTTCTCTACTCCGCACAACTAGTTGTACAACTCCAACTCTATGACTCCCACCGCAATGTTTTTCTTTGGCTTCATGATCTGCATAGTTGCCAAGTGTGGGAACTTCTCATGGTCCATGAGATCCCAGTCTTCAAACTTTAGACTCGGCACCCGTCCCAGGTAAGCTCCTTCAAAAACGATATTGTCCGGTAGCAACGGAGTCTATAGAGAGCTCTTTCTCTCATCTAGGTCCTTGGGCACTCTTTCCTTTCTCTTCCGCGGAGGAACATACGTGGGCAAACTAGTTAGAGGGTCTATGCCCTCAATTTCCACTTCCATGTATTTTTCCTCCTCCTCTTCGATGAGGATTTCCTCAAGGTCTTTCTCCTCCTCATTAATTTTCATATTAATCGCTTTCCCCTTTTCCTCCATGGCCAGTCTAGCTCGCAGCAGTTTTCGAGGGGACACGCACACCAAAACCATGGCCTGTTTATCTTTCTTGGGTCTTGGCATGCACGGTGATTTAGGGATTTCCACGACTATCTCGGTGCTCTCAAGGGAATATCCTACGGTCATGGCCTGCATGGCCTCTTTAGTAGTCATCTCTCCGATTTCCCTGGCTTCTTTAGACGCTGCCATCTTGATTTTCCATAAATCTCTCAACTGCTCAGATAGGTGCCCAAACAATGCCTTTAACTCTAATAGGCCGGGGTTCAAAAATCTCTGGGTGCACAACAGCTGACTCAAATGGCCAAGTGTTGTTTGTTGGGTAGCCCTTTGCAATTTATAGTGCCTTTTGAATTTGAATTCGACTGTCCCCCCCAAATCCGGTCCATTAATACTCCCTTGGCAACAGATTTTCCCAAATCTAGCCCATAAGTCCTGCCTTAAATACCTACAGCCCGCTCCATTTGGTCTCAAACCAAGCATCGCATTGTGAATAGTGACTATAACAGTCACTTTCCAGCCAACCCACACGGCAACGCAGATACCCTTGCTCTATGGCGGACCTTGTGACACTTCGCTCCTACGTGCAGTCCTGTCATCGTGCAGCTCTCGAGCAGAGTAGTTTATAGTCCCGTGCCTCCTTTCAACCACCTAGAGCATTAAGACTATGCTTCCCATGGTTAGTCCGGTGGTCGCGCCACCTATTTATGGCTTCAACCGTTTATTGTTTACTTCTCCTGGGAAGGGCTCGCCATTTGACTTCACCAATTGCATTGCACATTTTACCAACTGCATCACACCTTTTACCAACTGAATCGCGCCACCATCTGCGATCACCTTAGTAACATACAGTCCAATCCAAGGCATCGAACTAATCAACTCTCGGCGGTAGTCCCTGAATTTGTTAACGTAATCGCGTGCCTCTTGTTTTATCACCACAGTTTTTTGATCAAGAAAGTCCTTCTTTATTCCTTCCTCAAGCTTCTTGACTTCTTCTTCCACAATGGTGCTTTCTCCCTCAACTGAACTCTTTCATTCATGAGTTCTTAGAGCCTAATATCACCCTGCTAAATCTCTTCACCATGTCCCAAGCATTCTTCTTTGAGTTCTTCCAACTACGTTATCCCTTCTTCTAAGGATCTTCGATTCGTCATATCCATGGACACTGCTATGTGTTATCTAGGCATGATATACTCCATCAACATTACAACATTTGCTCCATAGACCAGCCTAGAAGGTGCCTGTCCCATTAGTTTCCTGCACGTTGTCATATAAGCCCATAAAACTGCTGGTATGCGCAGGTCCCAATCACTTTGTTGCACACTACATACCTCGTTTAGTGCTTCACACACCTCATTTAATGCTTCCGCGTGATCGTTCTCTCCACATTCTGTCGTTCCAACTTGAGGAGTCGTTTGCGCAATTTCCCCCACAACACATGCTTATTGACCGTATCTCCCAACGTGAAGTTCATGTACATTTGCGTAGGTTGTTTTCGATATGTCGTCATCCACTTGGTTAGATGTGCGCACGGTTTATCCTGCCCGTTACATTTATCTATCAATCACAATTTAGGCTTCCCAAACCATGTGCACATCATTCGTCTACATTTGTGCCAGTCCTCAAAGCTCCCTTTGTGCATACCCCACCACCTCGTGGGCTTAGCGCATAGTACCCAATTCAAGGCCTGGAAACGTTGATTTCCCGGCACCTCCCTTTCATACTTATCTAGGAAAGTATCTACCTCACTTAACCCATCATGAGTAGGCATATCCCTCACTTCTGTTGATACGCAGTGAAAAGATCTTGTCATCATATTACAGTTCAGCATGGTTAGCTCGTGTAACCGGTTCTGCCATTGCTCTATCTCCTCATCAGAATCCAATTTACAGGAGCTTTCGTGCTCCCATGAGATCCATTCGTATGCAGTGGGATTTACCCAGTCTTTCTCTCATGCAGTTATCTTGTAGATGCATTCCAAATCGTCGTCGCTTTCATAGTCACACACCGGCTCTATGTATCGCGATCCCTCAGCAGGGTCTAAGGGTATAACTATGCGCAAAGACTTCTTCTCAAAAATCATCTTGCACTTCTTTAGATTAATCACCCCATTCATGTCAGTGGCCCAATCAATTCCTAAGAGCGCAAGGTACGGATTTCTGTCATCTACAATCTCTATCACTTCAAAGTCTGCTAGCGCGCTCGCTCCCTCAATATCCATGGTGATTCCCTACAATCTCTCCATAGGTATTATCTTTTGCTGGTTTTCCATTCGCAGCTGGATAGAAGACCATTCCAGAACGTTTGCATCTGATCCTAAGTCCAAAATTACTTGGTCCATCTCATATTCTCTAATCACGTGGTTAGCCTCTTTTCTCTCCCTGTCCTAGTCTTGTGTTTTCCAATCTTCCGGGCTACGCGCGTGTTGAGCTACGAAATGGGTATGTATTTACTATTAATCTCATCATCTTTTTCCTCGTTTCTTATCTTTTTCATATCTTAATGCACTAATATATTGATGGATTATGATAAGAAATAGATGAACTAATCACAGTTAAGATTTAGCCATAGCAACTAACTTTTACTCTTCTTTATGCAGAAAAAGGAACACTTTTTGTTCCTTAACGTTGGAATAGCATAAACCAAAAAATAAAGGATGGAATGTGTTGGTTGTAAACAGGGCTGAGGGTGAACTAGGAGGATCGACGCCAAATAGGAAAGATGTCTAAAGATAGAAATCAGTTGAGAAGGGATCACATTTATCTTTTACCTCTTTCTGATTATAAAAGGAAACGATTGTAGGAAGAAGGGGGGAATCGATCTATGTTATTTAAAATTGTAATTTTAATTTACAGACTCATGCTGTTGGAGAATGCGACCATATTGTAATGCTATTTAAGTTCCATGATTAATATATAACTAAAGTTTCTGTTCATTCATATCCTCTGAAGTAGCTCAACAATGTTCACTGGTGGCTAAGGGTCCGACCTCTGGTGGATTAAACTGCTTCCTTGTGTTAAATATTTTCTATTCTTGCAAGTTTTGTTGGTTTGATAATTTTCCTACTTTTCGTGAGTTAATATTATTCGCTAGTGACCGTTTTCCGGTATTGAAGTAGTACGTTTCCTTTACATATTTTACAGCACTATCATCTACGCTTATTCCATATTCAATTACTTAGATACTGAATTGTATTGATTTAATCAACTGTAAGCGTTTCCTTATTGATATCGAACTCTCAGATTGATATCATTTCCATTTTGATTGCTTTATAGAGATTGAGTATGATTTAGATTGAATCAGCTAAGAAGAGATGAGTTATTGCTACTGTGCTCTTGGCTGATGATATTGTTACTTGAATTGTTTATGTGAGATTTGATTATGATTTCTGTAGAGGTTTGAGTCCTGAATCTTAGATGCCATATTTCCTTTAATGATTGCAATTTTATTTTATTAGATGTATCCATTTACTCTTGTATCAAAGGTCTATACTTCATTTTAAGAAACATTACTCTCTAGATTCATATCATGCACATATTGTGTACACTCTTGGAATAAAAGGACTTGCCCGGGTTGATGATTAATGTGGGGTAATTAGGAGTTTTAGAAGACACCTATTATCAGCCAACAACACAGTTCTTCTGGCGCAGTCCCAATGCATATATTAATGAGTTCGTGCAATCCTTTTATAGCCTTACTGTCACGTAGTATCTTCATTCCTGTTTCTAGGAATGTTGTAAGCATAGATGGGTTCATTTCCGGCTCCGGTCTATGCTTGATTTCTGAAGTGGAGGCATCAACAAAGCTCTTCTTAGCTTCCATGAAGTTTTCCTTAGCACGCTCCAAATCAAACTCTGCTTCTTTCGTCGGACTTGTGCGAACTCAAGTACTATCTTCGAGTTGTTTTCCTTTATCATCTCCCATTGTGATTCCACTTCAAGGCACAATGTTCACATTTGGATCTTCCTCGTAGCTCAGACCTCATCATCTGGAGGTTCTCAGTCGGGGGAGGCGGTAGTGCTCCCTTGTCGTGTATCCTAGCCATCAGCGTAGGACAATCTTCCATCTCATGATCAAACAAGATACAATACAGACATGATGGATGTGTTGGGTTCGTACAATCACGGGCATAATGTCCAAGCCCTCTGCAATTGTAGCATATCAATTGTCCGTGACCTCTTCCAGGTCCTCCTCCACCTCGGCCTCGTCCGCACTCTTGAAATCTTGTTCACGCCACTCCTGCATTTGGGTCTAGGGGCCACGTTTCGGCTTGAACCCTGTAGGTGGGAGTTCTATCCCTCATCAGCTCATAGCTTTTACAAGTGTGCTCATTGTGTCCCACTGACCTACAAAAATTACAGAAAAATTGCTACAAATTTTGAGTATACTTCTATAATAAATGGCAGTTGTCCGTAGCATGTTTTCCTTGTATTTGAAAAATCGTGCACCACAAAGTAGGTGTTGCACTAGGTCCTTCTTGTGCTTCCGTACTTAATGGCATCGGTCCTCCTCCCGTGACGTAATTTGCGAACACAGGGCAGTGATCCTTATCATGACCCTGACCTTTACATTTTACACACCACACCTCTTTGCGCACTTTTGGTCAGGTTGTCCTGTCCTGTTTCAGACTCTACATCTTAAGACATAAGTTTTTCAACTGCATGTGGATCTACTGAACTCCCAAGTTAGGATCCTGCATCGGGGTTTCATGTAGCCTCATCGTGATCTCTAAAGCCTCTTCTTGAGTTGTTAACCTCTGTTGCGACAATGCGTTCCTCAAATGCGGCGTTAGCGATGCTACAAACCATTCACGGTGCTATCCATCTGTCAAAGCCATATTAGCTTCGCGAATCGTACACTTCAATCTCTAATCTAGCTCCCAAGGGGTCTTGCCTAGTAGCATCATGATCTCTTTGAACCCAATGATCAACTATGCCTTTGACTTCAGCCTGCTAAATTCTCTGTTTAGCGCAATTTGGATATCCATGATTCTTGCATTCAGATTGTCATTAGAATGCTTAATATACCAGGTCAGCGCACGATCCTACAGAGCACTGACCAATGCCACTTTATTTATATTATCATCTGTAACTCCCTGCACTTCGCATATGACCCTTATCATGAACTGAAACTGGTTTGGATCTTCATTTCCTACTCCCTTGAACATAGGAAACTTTATTGTGCTTACCATATTGACTCGCGGTGGTGGCAGAGGTGGTACAGGTGAAGATGGAGGTGAAGGTGGTGAAACTGGTGGTGGTGTGGTGGGGCTGGTATGCGTGGAATTATTTGCCTTATCAAATGGATCACACTTCGTGGAGAGACCTTCACGAGCTCTTCCTTGTCTCCTCATGGAGGTGAGATCAAAGGGCTATTCTCTGGTCCCTTACTTCCTTCGTTTCTGTATCCTTTTCCACTTCACGTAGCTCCAAACATCAAGTAATTGCATAACCCTCTTTTCATACGATAACATTTTAATCCAAGTGTTCAAAGACTTTACATACTTACCTCGCGGTTCTTTGAGAAAGCGTCGCTCTACCTTGCTATAGTTGACTGAGGTGTTTATCGCGAATTCGGTGATGAATCCTCCTATAATCCGATCGAGCCAGTGATCAACAGTGCGCGCGATCTTATCCTATGATGCTTCCAATCTGCGCACCAACTCTAGGTACACACAATAGGATTGTCGAGTTTCCACCTTCCTTGGCTATCTGCTAGCTTCGAGATCCACTCGCATAGATCAATAGGGAAAGCTGCGAAAAATATTTTGTGGATCTCTGTGTACAGGTAGCAATATAACTACTCTTCTTTTGTCAGCCACGGGTTCCTGTTCTCCTACGTCGTGAACTCGTGAATTCTTCTGTCCAACCAACCTTTAATTTCCTTCTTAGTTGGATTCCAATGATACAACATCAGACATCTCTATGCAGATTCCCGTCGCAGCAATGGAACAATTTGTTGGCTTGAGGGGGCCTGACCTAGGTTCAGAGTTAATTAGGCAAATAAATCCCTACACTACTAGCCCTTTCAGCAAAAACCTATGGAGCACAGACTGAGGTCTCACCCAAAGCAGTATGGGGGGATGATGGAACTGAGTTTTCGCACCCTTGAGATGTCTGAGGGGTTGGTTTAGTCCAACTATGAATACCTTTGCGCACTATCCTGACTTGTGATGCCTTCGTGATTTGTTACAACCACCTTCACGCCGCCCTCACCAGGGGCTGAGGTGATTTCACACTGCCAGGGTAGCTTTCTGCACTATTTCCCAAGTTACAACACATATCTTACTTATCTTCTTATAACAGTTAGTTGTCTTCGCGTAAACAAATACTTTATCTTATATTCACTTTATCAACACATTCATATAAGTTTGCGCATCATATAACCAATAGAAATGCAATTTATACCCAATACATTCAATGCATAAAATAGGAAAAAGATCCATAGAAATGATATGAAACTTATTTTTATTACTTCTCCAATGGTTGCAAACGCGACTCTCCCTGCGCACTCAGTTGCGGACTACTAGGCTTCTGCGCACTTAGCTGCAGAGCCTTCTCCTACTCTACGACCCAAAGAATCGACTCTACACTTAGATAAGACTCATTTCTCCATCTATTGCTTTCACTTCTCTAACTGCATTACAACTTAGAGCCTCACTCTATTTATATAATCCCATGGTTCGTAGAACATGGGTAGATTTCTAAAGCTGACATTACATTACAAAAATGAGGGCGGACAACCCTATGACTCATTTACAATCTTCGCGCTTTGTGCCCACAAAACGTGGAGTCTATACATTGTATTTGGTCAATATCTGGGCTTTAAACCCCAAAACTTTCCTTGGGGGATCCCGCACCCAACAAAAAGTATGATGGTTTTGAGCTAATAGTCTCCCATCTAGAGTTTAACATTTTCACATGCCCCCATGTTTTTGTTCGGATACATTATAGTTTGTAGTTCATCAAGGCCTCATTACTAGCTATAATTTTTCCATCATCAGACCCTCTTCCATAGATTATTAGAGAGATATATGACCACTTTTCATTCACCACTAGACATTCCCTACTATTTGGCACATTTTCTATTTTTAGTATTTTCTATTTTTAACAGGTCTATTCTTAGCAGGGGTGCCACCTAGGTGACATATGGTGACAAAAAAACACTGGTTGGAGAATGAGATGGATATTTCCACTTCATAAATTCATATTAACTCATGCATATTCCTTCCTAGAGTGATTATACACTTCCTCCCTATGTAGCATTTAACCACCATTTTTGTCTCTCCTCCCCTTGTTAGTTGACTTTTAGTCCTATTTTGGAGTTTAACTAAGTTTAAATAGTTAGTATTTTGCATGTGAGATTTATTAGTTAGTTATAACTAATTTATATTTCAACCTACTTCTAGTTCACTCAATTTTAGGATACTTTTCTAATTTTGGGTCTCCTAGTCTAATTTTGACTTGTTTGCTAACTGGGGAAAGTGCTTATGAGATATATTGAGTGCATCGACATGGAAACCCAACCTAGTTCGAATTGGTTCTTCCTCATAGAGATTCTATATATTATATTCCTATTCAAAAATAATATATCATCATATTTTATGAGTAATTTGAATTGTCTCCTTGGTTCATTAATCAAATTCTCAGCAATTGTATTTTCTCTTCTTTCCTGTTTTGCAAGTAATGAGTCTAATATTTTTTCACGCATATGCTATGATTGTTCTTATAATACAACAAGGAATTAATTCATAAGTGTTTTTGAAGAATATTGGAATTTCATTGCATATTTGACCAGATTATAACAACCTAAAGAAAATGGACCATCTCAAAGTGATCCTCACTCCTTTCAATTATTTTTACCGGAAGCCAAATATCATTATATTATTGCATAATAAGGGACTCTATATGATTACAATTGGTATTCAAATTGATCCTACATCAACCATAGATAAATTGAAATATTTCAACAAGATGAATGAAGAATATGGGATGCTTTGTTTTTCTATCTCCCCTAATATAATCTTTCATGTTGGTTCATGCTCAAGCCCAAAGGAAGTTTGGAGAAGACTGGAGGGACCATTCGGCAAGCAAGATGAGTTGAGAAGACATCATTTGGAGAATGAGATGATTTCTATAGATCCAAACCATTTTGAAACACTAAAATACTTCTTCTAAATATTCAATACTTTGATTATATAAGTAATACCTTGTGGGATATACATGAAGGAGGAACAAATTTTCCTTTCTATACATTTTTAACTAGGTCCTCAATATTATGTCTTCACCTCTTCTTTATATACTGCTAAAATATCCATGGGTATGAATTGGATGCCAAATTTGAATGATTTCATTGAGTCCTTTATACATGAGTGGAATAATCTCATACACATTGGGGCTCTTAGGCCTTCTACACCCCATCGTCTTATAGTGAAGGATGATAACAAGAAAGGAAAGAAAAAAAGAAGGGAACTTGATCATATAAATGGAGAAAGATATCAATCTAGTAAGGAGACACAAATTCTCAAGGGAGAAACATTTAAAGAGAGAACAAGGTATAGCTATTGCAACAAGATGTTCCATTTAGATATTTCTTATATGGTGAATACAATTGATCTTATGTCACAAGTACTTTAGCAACATAACCTAGATGACTACATTCTAGACAATTTCAAGAAGAAGACTGAAGATACGCCACCAGAGGATCAAGTTATGGATCGTGATTTGATTTCTATTTCCTAATCATATAATAAATAGATTTTGAATTTGGGTTCCTTTGATCATATGGTTGCATCAATTCATTCCTCTTGGATATCTTGTGCTCGTATTACTACAACAACTTCTCCAACACCTCTTTTTGAAGGAGATCTTCAAGATGATTTTGCATACTCTTAGGATATTTTTTATCAGATTTTAGGGTTTGGTTTAGAATATAATCATAAACCTATTATAGATTTACATGACATGCTATGGAGGGTACATCATACTCTATAGTCAACTAGTCAGCTAGTGGGTGAAACTACCAACTCACAAGGAAACAATTTTTAATTTTTTGGTACTCTACAAACTCCCATTGCTACCATTATCAAGTACAAGGTTCAACCAGTAGAAAAAGATTTCTCATGTGATGATATTGGATTATATCCAAGGATAGATTCATGATGGAGTTGATCGGAAACACCATACTTTTTCATAGCAAATTCATAGTTGACATAGTATGCATTGTATTTTTAGGGGGGGAGGGGTTCTTCCCACAAGGTTTTCCTCTTTACCTCACTCTTCTCATATTGTGTCTTGCATAAGTTTTTTCATGAGTTCCTAACATGCCTGCAAATTGCTAAGACTCATTCATTATTTTTCCATTTTTTTTGTACATGAGTACCTAACATGGCTAAGAATTGTAGGACTCATTCACTATCATATTCGCCCATTGGGCTTTAGGGGGACATTGCACTCAGTAGTTCATCGAGACCTCATCAAGACCTACACTTCGATAATAATTATACCATCTTCCATAGATTATTATGGGAGCATATAACCACTTTTTATTCACTACCATATATTCCCTTTCAATTAGCACATTTTTATTTTTTGGGTTTTCTATTTTTAGCATGTCTATTTATACAGGGGGTGCCACCCAAGACAACATGTGGTGCCACCTAGGATGACATGTGGAAATGACCATAAACTAGTTGAAGGCTTATATGGTTATGTCCACTCCATAAATTAACACTAACTCATGCATGGGCCCAAGCTAGAGTGAATACACACTTTCTCCCAACTTTGGAGTAGTTAACTGCCATTTTTCTCTCTCCTCCCTTTATTATTTAATGTTTAATTATATTTTGGAGTTTAAATAATTTCAACTAGTTAGTATTCTAAAAATGAGATTTAGCAATTAATTCTAACTCCACTTAATTCCAATTCACTCCATTTTAGGATATTTTGCTAATTTTGGATCTCCTAGTCTAATTTTGACTTACTTGCCACCTAGGAAAAGTGCCTTTGAGTTATATTAAGTGCACGTACATGGAACCCAAACATAATTAAAATTGATTCTTCCTACGAGAGAGACAATATATTATCTTCATGTTCAACAATAATATATCTTTATATTTTATGAATAATTTGAATTGTATCCTTGGTTCATTAGCCAATTTCTCAGTGGTTTTATTTTCTCTTCTTTCTTGTTTTGCAAGTAGGTGGTATAGTAATTTTTCACACTTAGATCCTATGATTGTACTTGAAATCCAAAAAAATAATCATATGGGCCATTAGTGATCATTATTTCAAAGTTATGCACCAAGTGTACAAAACAATGGGTTTCTTTTACCACGCTTTTGTGAATGAAATTGTTAGTGCTTTCCCTATCAAGTAGAACTAAAAATTTCTGGTGTTTGATTTAGTTAGTGAGTTTCAAGGTTTGTGGATTTGAAATGCTTGATAATGCATGCATGGAAATTAGAGGTTATTCATGAAGCATGGAGTTTGGTATTTGTCTAATTCTTAGTTTTGGTGTCTTCAACCTATATATGTGGTTTGTCTTTGGTAGTTATGTCTTCAATTAAAGCTTGAGAATTTATATCAATTTGGAACAATAATAGGAATCATAATAGGAGCTTCACTACAACTCTGCTTACTTTGTATATTAGTGGAATGGTTTGGATGGAGAAAGTTCTCTTCCCCTAACTTCAGAGCATAATATTCTAGAAGATAGGCTCTCAGAAGTTGCCTCGATGGAATTCTGCATTGGTGACCCAACTTCGAAAAAGCCCTTTGATCACGGATTTTTTTAACTCATTTGGATAGAAATCTGTTTCATGGGGTGGTAATCCAATTGAAATCAGTGCTCTATCAGCTCTGCTTTGCTCCCATATATACCTCTAATATTTACATATCAGAATAATATTTTTTTTTGCATTATTTTCTACACAACAAGTGCAATTTTTTGTGAGTAGAGGAGAAGTATTTTTTCCCATAGTACACAGATGCATTCAATCATATCTATTGTGGGAGTAGTTATCACTAGTAAGGAGAACTATCTTGAGTGGTCCCAGAAGATAAAACACACCCTCATTTTCAATGAGTAGTGGAAAGTAGTGTGTGTTGGAGATGGAGACAAAGAGCCAGAACAACCTACCTCAGACAAGGAGTTTTCCATTTGGGAAAATAAGAACAACAAGGCC
This sequence comes from Pinus taeda, assembly GCA_000404065.3. Classification (NCBI taxonomy): domain Eukaryota; kingdom Viridiplantae; phylum Streptophyta; class Pinopsida; order Pinales; family Pinaceae; genus Pinus; species Pinus taeda. The sequence goes on from APFE030528043.1 coordinate 43,278, forward strand.
TATGCATTGATTGAAACATCAGTAAATGAAGAAGTGAGTCCCCATATTTCACCATTTTCAAATGCTTTCAAAGCCTTACAAAATCTAAAGGAACTCTATGACTCACACTCTGCACTTGAAGTTGTTCAATTCAAGATTAAACTCTTCACCCTTGAATTTCAAAATAATGATCCTCTTGTTGTTGCATCAAAAGTAAAATATATTATGCATGATATCAAAGTCACTAATGTTGAACTAGATAGTCCTCTCATAGCTTTTCTCAAGGCACTTTATCCCACTTACTCAAAATAACTTGAGTCATTGCAAGCAAATAGAGACCTCAAAGATATTACCTTTGACTCCCTTGTGAAAAAAATTGTTGAAAGATAGAAAGCTTTTGGGAAGAAGACAACTCCTGAATCTTCTAAAGAGGTCGTGTGCCTTGCTCATAGAGAAAAGAATCTTGCTCAAGATTCTTCCAGAGGAAGAGGTGGTCGAAGAGGAAGAGGAAGAAATTTCAGAGGCGGGGGGGGAGGCAGACACTCTCAAGGAGAAGAGTTAGATTTGCACTACATACGCTGCAAAAGAGATGGATCACATGATGCATCCACATGCAAGTTGCCTTGGGGAAAATTGAGCAGGAAAGAAACCAACCCAAAGGTAAAAATAATGATAGAGACAAAGTTAAAGCACCTGAATCTGCTCACTATGTTGTGGCACACTGTAATATTGGAGTAAATGAAGGCTTATTTAATGCTTCACTTTCTTCTTGGAAAAATGATTGGTTGCTTGATTCAAGAGCAACTTGCCACATGACTTTTAGAAGAGATTTTGTTGAAGAATTGATTGACAATGTTGATGGAGCAGCATACTTTGCAGACAAATCAAAACTCAAGACATCAGGGCTTGATGCAATCAGGCTTAAATTGCTTGGTCTTCCAGACTTTCTTCTGCATCATGTTCTATATCTCCCACAACTCAGGATAAAGTTGCTATCCTTGGTCCATATCCACCAATAAGGACACTCCATTCATATGTTTGATGGCAAGCTTGAGGTGAGAAAAGCATAAGATCACTCACTTGTCATGACGGGGATAGAAGAAGAAAGGCTTCTCAAGCTGCAGGGTACCTTTTCTCGTGCACAAAATTTCTCATACAATTCTCATTATGAAGAAGGCACATTTGCATAAAGTTTATTATGGCATGCTAGATTTGGACACTTGAACTATGACAACCTCCGCTTGTTGAAGAAAAATGGTGTGACTGGTTTGCCTACAATTCCTAGGAAACTTAAACAAGGTGATGCTTGCATTCTAGGAAAGCATAGAAAACAATCTTTTCATGACTCACATTCAAGAGAACATAGAAAACTTGAACTCATTCATTTAGATTTATGTCATTCAATGCCTATTCCTTTTGCAAATGGAAATAAATATATGATGACATTTATTGATGACTACACCAGAATGTGTTGGGTATATTTATTGAAGAACAAATATAATGCTTTTCAAACATTCAAGAACTTTCATACATGGATTGAAAATGATGCACAATCTCATATTCACTCTATTTTCATTAATAATGGAAAATAATACACTTCAAATGAATTTGAAAACTATCTTCGCCAACTTGGGATCAAAAATCAAACAATTGTGCCTTATAATCCCCAACAGAACGGAGTAGTTGAAAGAATGAATAGGAAAATCTTAAATATGGTGCGCTCCATGATGTTTTTCAAAAATGTAAAATTGATGTTTTGGGCTGATGCAATTATATGTGTTGTATATGTAAAGAATAGATTTCCATCTAATGCTATTAGAAACAAGACTCCTTATGAAATGTGGTATAGGCACATTCCTTTTGTAAAGCATCTCAGGGTCTTTGATTCCACATGTTGTGCCTTGATACCAAAGGTAAATAGAAGAAAACTTGGTGCAAGAAGTCGTAAGTGTATCTTCCTGGTGTATTCAAACACCTTCTTCATACCATCTCTATGATGAAGTCAATAAAAAGTTTGTTGTATCTAGAGATGTAATATTTCTTGAATCATCCAAAAATGACAATGTTGTTGAGCGGCAACTTGATCGCTTGGATAGATTCACAAATACAAAATAATTTCAAGAATTTGATTATCAGATTCCACATCTTGAAGGGGGGATTCCTATACTAGATCAACCTGCGGAATCTTCTTATGAAGCACTCTCTCCCCCGCATGAAAATCCAACAATGGATGATACTTTGAGTGATGTGATTGACAAAATTGGGAGACTCAATCTTTATTCAGTCCCAACTCAATCAATGAAGCAGCCTGGACCATCTGAGAAAGGTCCCCCAAAGTGGCTGACAAAGACACTTGAAAGTGTTCATCCTGATGAGGTTGGAAAGACAGGAACTAGAAATTCAAACCGACAAAATGGAGGTGATGTAGATGACTCTGATTCACCTATTGATATGGATGTTTCTTATGATTGTGAATTGAATTTGTCTACATATTTTGAACCAACTTCCTTGAAAGAAGCTGCTTCTCATGATGAATGGAAAGAAGCGATGCAAAAGGAGTATGATGCCTACATAAAGAATGGCACTTGAAAGCTGGTTGATCCTCCATTGGGAACCAAACCAATTGGCTGCAAGTGGGTCTACAAGATCAAGTATAAAGCTAATGGCTCACTTGACAAGCACAAAGCTAAGCTTGTGGCAAAAGGTTTTGCACAGAAGGAAGGGGTCAATTATGAGGATATTTTTGCCCCCACAACAAAATGGGCTACCATTAGGACACTCTTTTCCCTAGCAGCTTAGAATGGTTGGAAAGTCCATCAAATGGATGTAAAAACTTCTTTCTTGAATGGAGATCTAAAAGAGAATGTTTTTATGTCCTAGCCTAAAGGATTTTTTGTGAAAGGACATGAACATAAAGTATGCAAACTTGTGAAATCCTTGTATGGCCTCAAACAAGCACCGCGAGCCTGGTATGAAAAACTAACTGAGCATCTTCTGAAACTCAATTTCAAACATTATGATCTTGATGATGCAACTTTGTTCGTCAAGAAGGTTGGATAAACAGTTGTATATATTGTGGTATATGTAGATGATCTTTTGATGATAGGGAACAATGAATGCTACATTGCATCCATAAAGAAGGAATTGAGGAGAGGTTTTGAAATGACGGATTTGGGCTATGTTCATTACTATCTTGGTATTGAAGTAACTCAACATCTCAAGTCCATATTCCTTTCTCAAAAGAAGTACATTGGAGATCTATTGAATAGGTTTGGCATGAATGAATGCAATCCTCTGACTACTCCATTGGAACAAAACTTAAAGCTCACATCCATTGAAGGAAAAGAATTTGAGGATGCAACAAAGTATAGACAACTTGTACGAAGTGTCAACTACCTAACTACTACCAGACCAGACATGTCGTTTGCTGTTGGAATCCTCTCTAGCTTTATGCAAAAGCCTTGTGAGGGACATTGGTCTGCTGCAAAAAGATTTCTAAATTACTTGAAGGGAACTCAAGACTTTGGAATCAAATATACACAGGTGGGCAACTTCAACTTGATTGGATGCTCTGATTCAGACTTCGATAGAGACAAAGAAACTGGGGTATCTACTTCAGGTTATGCTATGAGTCTTGGATCAGGAGTTGTCTCTTGGAGATCATGCAAACAATCAGTTCCAATAGATTCCACAACAGAGGTAGAATATGTGGCAGCAGCTGAGGCAACAAAAGAATTTGTGGCTAAGGAAAATTCTTGAAGATTTGTGTAAAACAAGTGCAATCGACTCCGCTCATGATTGACAATACCTCGACAATAAAGTTGGCCAAGAACCCAAAGTTCCATGATTGAATGAAACACATCAATGCTAAATATCATCTGATTTGATATCATGTTGAGGCCAAAACAATCCATCTCTACCATTGTTCCACTAATGAAAGTGCTTGGAAGAAAAAGGCTTGAAAGATTTAGAACGATGTTTGGACTCACCAACATCCCTTCAGATTAAGGGGAGGGAATGTTGACACCTAATCATAGGGATTGGGTGAAAAACTATAATTAATGTAAATAAATAATAGAAAATATTGAGAGCCATCAGGATATGAACTGAAAAATCACTCCCTCTTGTATATAATAATGAACAACCTGAATGAATAATATGATTTGATTTGAGGAGTTACCTCTTGGCCTGACAATTTTTAATTTCCATGCTACTTATACTACTGACAATGGCTCTCGTGTAGTATCATTGCTCAGATATAAACAAAACAGACTCAGGGGGAGCTGAAGGTGTGAAATTTCAATATTTCACTTTCTATATGTGGATCCTATAAATAAAAGCCACGTGTATACGTGAGTTCTGAACTAAACAATCGCGCATATTTTGGTTTGATGAAGAATTAGTGGGACAGACACAGGAGACAGATCTGATATGCTTTAGTATATTTTTATTTACTTTCATGATTCTTATGGTTACAATATGTTGATGCTATTTAGAAGTGCTTTTTTCCCTTATAAGTTGTTGATGACTGATTGATGATGATGTGTTAATGATTCTTAGTGATATATGAAATGATATGATTAGATCTCATAGTGAACAGTTGGAACAGGTTCAGGGGGAGCATTTGTTATGCTTCTAATAATACATTTTTGGCATTATGTTTGCTTTAGAAGTCCTTGGTACATAATGATTCTTATCAATGGTGATGATGCTTATGTTGTTGAAGTGTTTGAATGATGAATCATGTTATGTTGCAGTCCTAAGTTGCCTATGATGAAATCATGGGTGATAGTTATATTTATTGAGCCACATAGTTGTTATGATGCTACTGATCAGATTTATGGATGATTCTTTTGATGATGCATATGGTACATATGTTATGTTGCTTAAATGGTGATATTCATAAGTTCAAGAAGATAAGTAGAGCTTGATTATACAACCTCATTATTTGATGAGTGTTGCTCATTACTTTTATGTTGCTGTCATGCATGATGTGCATATGGTGAATTTATGGATGATGATTCCTACAGTGCTTGGCTCTCACATGGTATATTGTTTCTTTTGATGAGATGAGTTACTAACAAAGTTTGACAAATGATGGTGAGCTCATGGTTTGCTTTTCTGATTTGATGAGAAGAGAGATGCATGTTATTATCTTTATGATGAATGAACTACATATAAGGATCTTATGGATGATTTGCGTAGTTCTTCTTGGATGAAGAAAATGGGCCAAGAGAATGGTGTTACTACAGGTTTGATGAAGACATGGAGTTCTTAGTCATATATTGATGATGTTAAGGAATGATGAATACTTCTCCCTATCTTACTTTATGATGATATGCTTGGTTCTCACATATGTTCATTATCATGGTTGATGCTTAATTAGATGTGGGATGATAGAAAACTCCCTAGTGATGGTACATGTATGATATGTTGGGGATTGTTGTGGAAAGAACATGTAGTTCTTGCTATGGTTATTTGATGATGATGTTTTTGTCATGGATGATGACTATGGTACTTACACATGTACATGATATGATATGGTCATTGCTACTTAGATGTATGAAATATGATTAGTTGATGCATGAAAAGCTATGCTTTGATGAACATGGATTAAGGCTTCTTCTACTAAGGGAAAAGGAGCAAGTTGGACTTGATGAGGTTAAGAAGATGAATTGATAGCAGAAACTATTATGCTACATACTTAGTCACAGGTTGATGATATTGGAGCTACATTGTCTTATCTTTCAAATTGATGATGGACATATATATGTTGTTTTTCTTGTTGTTGCTAACAAATGCGTATGGTGCAAATCATATGTGGTGTTTGATAGTTGCTGATGACTATCATGGTCTTATTGAGGTCTTTGGTCTTGGTTATAAATGTATTATCTATCATTTGATGTAAGGGGCATGTAAATACCTATGATGTAATCATTTAAAATTTAGTCATGTATGGACTATTGTGGTCAAGTCATTTTGGATATGTGATGTAATTTGTAACCCCCCTTATGTTTGGGAAGTTGATGTAATAATGATATCAAATATGTAAACCCATTGTGATTAGGTGATCGATGTAATTTTGAGTCCTTGTTGATAGGACACGTCATATGATTAATAGATTCATGTACTTCATTGTACATCTATTAGAAACTTCAACATGTGCTCAGGGGGAGCATGATCAGTGTTCATACTCAGCAGATCAGATACATAAGTACTCATTCAGCATTGGTCAACCATTTTCCCTTGATGTCAAAGGGGGAGAGTAGCTTGTTTTTTGGAGAGTGCCTTGGTTTGGTGCTTGGCTTGATGTGTTTTACAAGTATTTATAGGTTGTGGCGACCAAACACCAAAGTGGTTGCCATCAAGTCCAAAGGGGGAGATTGTTGGCATTATGAATTATGTGTTTTCCTTGATGGAAACCTTCGTGATGAATGGAAAGCTACTTGATGAGCTATATCTTGATGGAAACCTACTTGTTGAATATGTAAATAGGATGTGACAAAGTGTTTTATAGACGTGGCAGAGTGTTTTATAGACGTGACAGAGTGTTTTTACAAAGGCATAGAAATTCAGAGGCATAGGTATGATAACGTTGAAAGTTCAAGAAGTATACATGGGTTCTGTTAAGCAAAGTCATGTACACACGCAAGTATGAAGAAGTAAAGGTGTGTATAGTTTCACACCATGGTATTGCCCTGTGGTATTGAGCCCAATAATAGATGTTTTGATCTAGTTTAAGACAACCATCGACTGGAGTATGGTTTTGACCTGTGGTATTAGATAAGGGCTAAACTACATAAGGAGATGAAGATCAAAGTGGTAGTGTGTGCAACTGATGGAAATCTTATGAATAGTTAGAAGTGAAGAAAATATGCATGTAATGGGCTATTGTTGCGTTTCTTAATCTAAACTAAGTATGCATTTGGGAGTTTGATGATGGATTAGATCCAATAGATTTGAGATGACAATCATGATTATGAGATGACCTGATTTGTTTTAATAGCATCTTAACACGTGATTTTTTGTGTATGCCAAGATCTGGGTATGTTTGAAGTTTTGTGTTGCAACGAAGATTTGGTTCTGAATTTGCAGATTTGTACACAGGTTATATAGTCTGAAGGCACGTACACACGTTAGTGTGTTTATGGTAAGTTGCGTACATGCTGGTTTGTTTCTTGAAAAGTGTGTACACATGCAAATATGCCTGAAGAAAGCATGTACAGAAAGTAGGGTTTTGCTAAAAATGGTATCTAATTAGTTTAATCAGTTTTGATGTGTTTCTGTTGTCTGCCAATAAGTCTTCTTGATGAGCCGGGCTTAAATAATGATGTTTTGGTTATGGATTGATTGATTGAATAATGATGAAGTTACTTGCTGTTGTGATTGAATACCAGTGAAGGTTCTGTGGTTATTTCAAAATGTTGTAGTAAATCTGTGTATGATGCAGTGTTTGTTTCACAGTGACAGTAATTCAGTTTCTAGGTTTTAGTGGTTTAAGATCTGAATGTGGGTATGCTTCATGAAAAGTGCATACACACATGAGTTTTCTACTGCAAATATTTTTACAAATGGATGATCAGGTTTTGCAATAACATAATCTAATTTATCTAATATGCAGTATGTTGTTTGGTATTCTAGTTATAGTGATATGATTGTTCTAGTTGATTGGTTGAGTTTTGGTTAATTCAGTGATTAGGTTTTAATGTTTGGTTGGTCTATTGGTTATGTAATTGGTTGGGTCAATGGTTGAGTTACAGAGATAAGTTTAAGCTTCGATGATAGATTTTCAGCTTAAATGTTGGTGATGGGTCTAGTATGAAATTTTGATGAAATGTGGCCTACAAGTTGTGATGTTGTGTAGCAGGTGGATCTAGTATGAAAATTTATGAAATGTGGTCCCTGGAGATGAGGGAGTTGGAGCTTCCTTCTAGTGGAAGCTAGTAAATTAGATCAGGGGGTTGGAGCTCCCTTCTAGTAGCAACTAGAGAATGAGCAAAGGTTGTAGCCTTCTGCAGGTTGGTGCCTGCGTATTGGTATGAGTTTACGCCAATACAAGATTCAAGGGGTTGGAGCTCCCTTCCACTAGGAGCTGGAGAATGAGCGAAGGTTGTATCCTTCTGCAGGTGGGTGCTTGTGTACTGGTATGAGTTTGTGCTAGTACAAGATTGTAAAATCTTTTCTTTATATTAAAAGAATACAAAGATGACAACATTAGGTGGTTTTTTTCCCGCATTGGGTTTTCGCCTTAAATCATGGTGTTCATGTGTGTTGCTTATTTATCATGGTTTATCTTGTTCTTACCACACATGGTTATTGCCTATTTAATTTTTAATAAAGTATTGATGCATTGGATACAAATAAACAGAAGATGAATTAACTGAAAAGTGAGTTTACTGGATATACGCTAGTTGTCTTAAGAACAATCACATACACACGCAGGTTTCATTCTGTAAAGTGGCGTACATAAATCAGGAAATGAAATTGAAAATTTTAATGATTTGAAAGTACTGATTCACACCCCCCTAGTATTTTTCCCAAAATAATGTTCCATTTAAGTGAACCATCTCAAAAAGTTAGAACAATAAAGTTTTTTTAGGTCGACCCTAAGAGAATGCTATCATATGTTATAATCCATTGGTTTATTGTTCTGTAGAACTGAAGAGGGTTGCGATTGGTTAAATAGTCACGAGTTATAATTTTGTTCCTAATATGACTCAATGTGATATGAAAACTAGTGTTCTTCTTCTAGGACTACTTGAGATATCATCAGTACCATCTTCTTATTCAATTTTTTTTCAAGTTCTCCAAATTCTCATCCAACTTATTCTCCCATCTATTTATGCAATTCCAAATTCCCTAAATATATTTATTGACACTCGTGTATTAAGTGTCCAATTGATCTAATTATAGTAGAGTGAGTTGTTAAATTTTTTTATCAAAGAGAAATATAAATTTATCAACAACAAAACAAACTCATAAACACACAATGTTTATCTTAGAAAATCCCAATCCCGAGAAAACCTAGCTAACATAATATTCTATCACTATCCCTTAGCCAAACCCAGACAATATGGAAAAGTGAACCTTCACCACTTACATCCATGGCAACCTTACGATGAATTCTTTCCAACCATTTTAAAATATTCATTACATGCAATCCACAGGCACAAAACCATGGGCAACCAAATCCATGTACCTGAAACAACACTATTATTTTGACTCTTTCACTTAGTGAAGTTTGCCTAAAAATCCCCCCTTAAAACTCTACTCGAGTTTCCCTTCACCAAATCAATGCAAATCGGGCAAGTGAGCCAAAACTTCTCACCTTCAAGCTCTGCCTGCCTCAAAGTTTATATCTAAGGTATCTAGTGATTCGGCATGCCCTGTATCACCTAGGCCTACCTCCATACGTTAGTGATAAATTATTAGGGGTACACATGCCTTACTAGGTCTTACTATTGGAAATAATAATGAGAGGAGGGGGTGAATCAGTGTTATCAAGTCAAATTATTTTTCAATTTCAAATTTAGATAGACACTACTTCAGATATGGAAACTAGTGTATACACACAACTGTACAACAACTAGCGTATATGCAGTAAACTTAAGATTTAATTAATCTATTTGATCTTTAATTAGTGCATCTGAACTTCATAAACCATAAGTACAATAAATAGGTGCAGTTAACATAACAGATCATCACACATATGAACACAAGATATAATGTGGAAACCCAATGTGGGTGAAAACCACCTGCTGTAATGCTTCTCTATCTTCTTGTTAATAGAAACTTCTTTTTACAACATTTATGTACTGGTGCAGTCTTATACCAATACGCAGGCTTCTACCTGCAGAAGACTACATCTTTCTCTCATTCTCCAGCTTCTCCTGGAAGGGAGCTACAACCCCCTTAGCTCTTGTACTAGCTGATGTACTAGTATGTAGGTGCTAGCCTACAGAAGCCTACAACCTTCTCTTTTCTTCCAAGGACCACGTTTCATAAATTTTCAGACTGGATCCATAAGTAACATCAATCAAACATCAAATATATCTGCATCAACCAATCCCCTTTTCACCAACCAAAACTAAATTAATCAATCACTTCTCTGAATGCTGTAACCAGAATGCAGTAACAGTTACCAGACACCAATCCTGAACCCAGAATACTGTAGCAATAAATAGAAGTAGCTAAAACATATTTTATGAGACATACACTACTTCAAGATGAAGAACCTGTGTGCATATGCTTCTGTATTAAGGAAACCCAGCATATATGTTGTTTTGAGACACTGAACCAGCGTGTATATGCGCCTTTGCTGTGACGAACGTGCATACAGATCTATAAAAGATAATTTACCCTTTTCAATTATTCAGACATCAATTATACCCATATTATCAGATTTATAGATCAAGTCATGCGCCAAATATAATAGATCAAAATCACACAAAGATACTACAATTCAAGCCTTAAGATCTTGACCCATCAATAGAACTTATCCTTCTTCTAGCGCTCAAGTTCCTCCTTGATTCAGGTCGAGCTATGCACCAAAACCCAATGACCAATATTCTATATCTTGTTCTTCATAAGATATTCAATCCTTGAGTGAGTGCCTTTTTCTAATGATCTCCTTCCACTTTTATAGTCATAGGCTTTACTCAATACCATGGTCCAAAACCACTTAGAACCAATATCTGGGTCCACATACCTGGGTTCAACACTTCAGCCGAGATACCATGGTCCAAAGCCATAGGTCCAAATACCAAGGACCAAATACCATGGACTAAAAATGAGTTTTCTGACATGTACGCGCTTTTTCATGCATGAAAGTGCGTGCATACTCATACGCGACTTTTAATCGGCGATCCCTCGTGTATACACACCTTGGTTAAGTGGAAACTGTGTATATCTCTTTTTCCTTTATTCTGAGAGCCTGAATTGTGATTTGTCATCTGAGTGAGTTGCCATCAAGGACAACACCTGTGTCATAATGCCAAACCTGTGTCATAATGCCAACAATCTCCAGCTTTGGACTTTATGGCAACCCCAAGTCACTCAAAGTCATTCTCCCCCTTTGTCATCAAGGGCAAAGGGTTGTGCTCCCCTGAGTACATGCTAAAATTTCTGCTCTGCTGTGCTGTTCATGCTCCCCCTAACTTTAGGCAAGGTCTGCAAAAATATGTTCTACAAGAAGGAATATGACTCTATAAATGACCTTCCTATCACCAAATACTCATACATACATCCATCTCCCAACCAAGTGGGGATATACCAATATTGACCAACCCACCCAACCAAGTGGGGATACATCAAAAGTTTACACATGATAAAACAAGAACATTACATCATCCATCACAGGCATAGTGGGGAAACAAAATAGGTTGTTGCATGACCTTAATGATAAAAATGACATAGAGACAAAATATCTACAACAACTATCATCACTAGCATCTGTCAATCATCATTCATACCAGCAACCATGTTCTCCCTCAACACCTGCTCCACCTGAAACCAAAACAATTGTGAAATTGAACCAAGATCTTCTAAGATAATGCCAACAATGTTGTATTAGAAGTATATGCTCCCCCTAAACCTATGCTAAATGGTCTCTGTTAGACCCATGTCAGACTCTTTTCATCCTAAGCCTGGCCCACTATTTTTCTTCAAATTAACATATACGCGACTGTATGTATAGAAACCAGTGTATGTATGCAGATGCTCCTCATGAAACTCACATACAACCACTTTTCTCTAAAACAGATAAGTTTCAACAGCAAAATAATGCATCCACTACTCCCAGCTTCTATCTGAGGTATTCAAATGTCTCCCTAGGTAGTGGTTTGGTGAATATATCAACAACCTGTTCCTTGGAGGGAACATACTCTAATTTGACCTCTTTTTCAAGCACTTGTTCCCAGAGAAAATGATATTTGATAGGTATGTGCTTGGTCTTTGAATGCATGACTGAATTCTTTGAAATGTTGATTGCACTTGTATTATAACATAAAATGGAGATAGGTGGAGTAAAAATGATTTGAAAGTCTTGCAAAATTTGCATCATACAAAGGAGTTGTGTGCAGCAAGATGCAGTAGCCACATATTCTGCTTCAGTTGTCGATAATGCAATTGAACTTTGTTTCTTGCTGAACCAAGATACTAATCTAGAACCCATAAAGAATGCACCACCACTAGTGCTTTTTCTGTCATCCACGCTTCCTGCCCAATCTGCATCTATGTATGCATGAAGTGTGAGATTTGTATCTCTAGGATACCATAAGCCATAGTTTTGTGTTCCTTGAAGATATTTGAAAATCCTTTTAACTGGCTAAAGGTGTGCTTCTTTTGGATTTGCCTGGAAACTTCCAACTATTCCCAATACATGCATGATGTCTGGTCGGGTACTTGTCAGATAGAGCAGACTACCAATCATGGATCTATAGGTTGGTTGATGTACTACTACTGAATCATCATTTGCGCTAAGGCTGCATCCTGTTACCATAGGGGTACATACTGGTTTCAAATCTTCCATGCCATATTTCTTCAAGATCTGCTTGAGGTACTTGGCTTGTGATAGAAAGATAATGCCTTTATTTTGTTGGACTTGTAAACCAAGAAAATATGTTAGCTCACCAAGTAGGGACATTTCAAATTCTTTCTGCATCACCAAAGCAAAGTTTTGACTCATGGCTTCTTCATTGCTACCAAAGATGATATCATCAACATACACAACAAGTATTAGCAATTTATCATTATCAATTTTCATATATAGATTGCTATCTGCTGATCCTTTTGAAAAACCTTGTTGATGGAGGTATTTTTCTAGACGATAATACTAAGCCCTTGGAGCCTGTTTAAGACCATAGAATTCCTTCTTAAGTCTGCATACAAGTTTTGGATCATTTCCAAGGATGAATCCATCTAGTTTCTCAATATACACTTCTTCTTCTAAGTCTCCATTTAAAAAAGGTAGATTTCACATGCATTTGATATAATTTGAACTTTTGAAAGCTAGAAAGAGAAAGGAACATCCTTATGGCTTCAAGTCTAGAAACTAGTGCAAAAGTTTCTTCAAAGTCTATATCTTCTTGTTGAGCATACCCTTTACAAAAAATTCTGGCCTTGTTTCTAATAACATCTCCATTTTCATTCAACTTGTTTTAGAATATCCATTTGGTCCCTATGACATTCTTATCATTAGGTCTAGGAACCAATTCCCAAGTGTTATTCTCTTCAATCTACTCAAGTTCTTCATTCATGGCCTTGACCCAACATTCATCTTTACATGCTTCACTTACATTTTGTGGTTCAGCGGAGGAGAGTAATGCTAGATAGCTTGAAGCTTCTGTTATAGTTCTTCTTGTTTGAACACCTGCCTCTTTTTGCCCCAAAATTTGAGTCTCTGGATGGTTCTTTTGAACATACCTGGATGGAGTCTTTTCTTCTATTCTTATCTATTCTTCTAGTGCCTCCTACGTTTCTTCTTCAGCATTAGTCTGGTCTGATGTTGAAGGATAGTCCTCTTCGTCTTCAAAATCTTCAGTTTTTATCTGTTTTGAATTGTTGCCTTCTTCATCAACCACCACATCAATACTTTCAACAATTTTTCCAAGTATTTTATTGTAACACTTATATCCTTTACTTTTGGAAGAGTAACCAAGGAGAATGCCTTCATCTGCTCTAGGTTCAAACTTGCCAAGATTTTCATCAATCCTTTTGATGTAACATTTGCTTCCAAACACCTTGAAGTATTTTACTGTAGGAGTGTTACCATACCAAAGTTCATGAGGAGTTTGAGTGCTATTTACCCGAACGTTTGTTTTGTTGAGAATAGTAACGACAACAAATGCAGCTTCACCCCAGAAGGTTGCAGGAGTTCCAAATTCATCAAGCATATCATGAGCCATTTGTTGAACTGTTCTGTTCTTCCTTTCCACTACTGCATTTTGCTGAGGAGTCCTTGCAATAGAGAATTTCCTTCTTATTCCATGTTCTTCACAAAAGTCAAAAAATTCATCTGAGGTAAATTCCCCTCCTTGATTAGAGCTGAGGATTTTGATTTTGTGATCTGATTCATTTTCAACCAAGGCTTTGAAAGCTTTGAATTTTTCAAAAGCTTCGTCTTTATGCTTCAGAAGTCCTATCCAACACATCTTGGAAAAGTCGTCAATGAACAATATAAAGTATTCTTCTCCTTGAGGTGACTTTTTCCTCGATGGACCACATAAATCAGTATGGACAAGTTCAAGTGGCTTACTGGCTGATCCTTCCTTCTCAGGGAAATTAGTTCTAGTTTGCTTACCAAATTGACATGATTTGCATATTGTATTGTTTGGAATTCTGATGTCAGGGAGATCACGAACTGCCTTTGCATGCTTTCCTTATCTCATAGAAGCTTAGATGCCCCAATCTTTTGTGCCATAGCCAGTGTTCATCATTCTTGCTTACATAGCACTGTTGTTATTCTCCCTTGAGTATCTATAAATTATTTGGAGTTCTTATGCCTTTGATCACTGTTTCTCCTATATTAAGTTCATGAACAATACATCAGTTTGATCGAAATATTACCTCATTTCCTTGATCAGACATTTGGCTAACACTCAATAGATTATGGTTTAAGCCATCAACATGTTGGCATTATGACACAGGTTTGGCACTATGGCATAGGTGTTGTCTTGATGACAACTCACTCAAAGGCAAGATCACAGTTCAGGCTCTCAGAATGAAAGAAAATAAGGTATACACAGGTTCCTCTTAACAAAGTCGTGTATACACGCGGGATTGCTGGTCAGAAGTTGCGTATGCGTATACACGCACTTTCATGCACAAAAAAGTGCGTATATATAGGAAACTTTATGTGTGGTCCGTGGTATTTAGTCCAACATATTTGAACCTATGGTTTTGGTCCTTGGTAGTGCATCCAAAAGTGTTGAACCCAGGTATTGAGTCCCTAGTATTGATTCTCAATGGTTTTGGATCATGGTTTGAGTAAGATCTAGACTATAAAAGAGGAAGGAGATCATTTGGCAAGGGTATCAGCTAAGTGTTGAATAGCTTAAGAGGAGCAAGAGCTGGATACTGGTGATTGGTTTATTGTGCATTGCTGGATTTGAACCAAGGAGGAACCTAAGCGCTAAAAGATGGATAAGTTTTATTGATGGATCAAGATGTTAAGGCTTGAATAATAGTATCTTTGTAGCTTTTGATCTGTTATAATTGGCGCATGATTAGATCTATAAATCTGATAATCTGGGTATAACTGATGTTTGGTTAAGTAAAAGGGTAAATTATCTTTTATAGATCTATACGCAGGTTCGGCGAGGCATAGGCGCGTATACACGCAGGTTCAACAACTAAAGGAAGTGTATACGCTGGTTGGAATTGATATAGCTACGTATGTATGCAGGTTTCTACATAGTGAAGTAGCATACGCTTCATGAAATATGCTTTAGCTGCTTCTGTTTATTACTGCAGTATTCTGGGTTCAGAGTTGGTTACTGTTACTGCTTTCTGGTTACAACATTCTGAAAAGTGTTTTGGTTGATTATAATTGGGTTGTACAAAGGAGATTGATTGTTACAAATATACTCGATGTATGATTGATGTTATTCATGGATCCATTCTGAAAATTTATGAAATGTGGTCCCTGGAAGAAAAAAGAAGGTTGTATCCTTCTGCAGGTAGCAGCCTGCATACTAGTACCTCAGCTAGTACAATAGCTAAAGGGGGTTGTAGCTCCCTTCCAGGTGAAGCTGGAGAACGAGAGAAGGTTGTAGCCTTCTATAGGTAGTAGCCTGCGTATTGGTATAAGACTACACTAGTACATAATCATTGTAAAAAGAAGTTTCTAATTAAAAGAAGATAGAGACAAACTACAGCAGGTGGTTTTCACCCACATTGGGTTTCCACCTTACATCTTGTGTTCTTTTGTGTGACTGTCTGCTCTATTTTTCTGTTCCTGATTACTATTTATATGGTTTTGACACACAGATTAATGATCAACATCTGAAGAATAAATTAAAATTATATGTCTGCAAGTTATACGCGAGTTTCATTAACCAGAGTTGCGTATACATGCTGTTTTCACTAACTGAAGTAGCGTATATAGATTTTTGTGTGAATTGAAAAAGAATTTAACAATACTAATTCACCCCCCCTCTCAGTATTATTTCCAACAATTGGTATAAAAGCAGGTCCTTCATAAGAATCTTGACCGCTTGAAGGAAGATCTATCATCATGAGAAACTACAAGAGAGAGGCATCCATCAAGCCACTAGTTTTTTATGGGAGCAACTTCATCTATTGGAAGGTAAGAATCACAACCTATCTTCAATCTCTTGGTATAGAAGTTTTGGATATTGTGGAAATAGGATATACATTTCCTTCAGCAACTCCTACAGATATGGTTGGTAAGAAGCAGTATGAAATAAATGCAAAGGATGTCAATACTCTATTAGGGAGTCTATCTCAATCAGAATTCATCAAGGTTATGCAGCACAAAACCACAAAAGAAATATGGGACAAGATCGTGTGGAGCTATGAAGGAGATGAACAAGTAAAACGAGCAAAACTACAAACTCTTAGAATTCAATACGAAAGTCTCAAAATGCACAATGATGAAAGTGTGGCTAACTATTTCCTACGTATAGATGAGATTGTAAATTGTAAGAAAAACTTGGGTGAAGAAATAAAAGAAGTTGTTTTGGTTGAAAAGGTTCTAAGATCTTTGTCTTCTAAGTTTGATTCAAAAGTTTCTGCCATAGAAGAAAAGCATAATCTACAGAGCCTTACCATGTCTCAACTGCACGGAATTCTAACTGCTTATGAAATGAGAAAAGGTGGACCATCAGACAGGAGAGAAGCCGCATTCAAAGCCTCAGGAAAAGGAGATTACAATGAGTCAGGATATATGTCTGAAGAAGAGGAAGAATCAAACTTTGTCAAGAACCTTCAATGAAGAACTGGAAGATTCATAGGTAAGCTGCCTTTCAAATGCTTTGCTTGTGGAAGAGTCGGTCAGTATGCTGCAAAGTGTCCTCATAAAGATAAATTAGACAAAGGTAAGGAACCTGTTAGATGGAACAGAAAATAGAATGTAAGTAAGAAGAGCTATTACACACATGAAGATAGTGATGGATTGTCAAATAGTGATGAATATGAACAAGGTAATGATGATAGGCTTTTGAAGATGATGATTTCTTGGATGCTAAAGATGAAGAATATATTTATGAAGAAATTTCTAAACTCAAAATTTGTTTAGAAGAAAAGAACATGATTATAGACACTCTAACATTCCAACTTGTTGAGAGGGAAAAACATAATGAAAAGTTAGAATGTGAAATTGTGGGGCTTAGAAAAGATATTGAGAAAACAAAAACACTTAATCTTAAATTTGCTAAAGGTTCTGAAACTTTAGATTAGATTATCAAGGTGCAGCATTCTCCTCTAATCAAGACAGGTCTTGGATATACTGAAAAAGCATCTCAAGCTCAGAAGCAAGTACAGAAGCCATCCACCTCCAAAAGTTATCTTGATGCTGCAAAGGAAAGTGAACAGGTTGACAGTCGAAAACATAAACATAATACAGATCACCAGGTAAGTCAGGGACAATCTACTTCAAGAACGAACAAAGCTTACTAGGTAAATTAGGGGCAATCTACTTCAAGGATGAACAGAAGCTACAGCCAACCACAGGTAAATCATTCTCAATTTTCCTCAAGAAGGGATGTCTATGGAAACTACAATCATTTGGTCGATAGGTTTGATAATCGTAGAAATTTCTTCAATGGCCAATGTTTCTCTTGTCATAACTTTGGTCACAAAGCTGCTCAATGTGTTGCCAACAAGACCATCATGACTAGAGAATCTCAAAAACAAAGGAGTATGACTGGGATCATGAAAAGAACCTACAATAATGTTTCTACTCTTGAAAATGAAATAGAATGTTCTATCTATAACAACTTCGGTCATGAAGATTCTGAATGCACGAGTAGGTTTCGGCAAACAACTCAGAAGGAGCATGCTTCATTGAGTCCCAAAACATGGAAAAAGAAAGAACCACAACCAAAAAGATGTGGGATAGCCTTATATGCGGAAGGAAAAGAAAATCAATGGTACATTGACAGTGGATGCTCGAAACATATGACAGGTGATAAAGAAAAACTTCAGTCATATACTGCCTTAGAAAAAGAAAAGAAGGTATCATTTGGAAATGACACCCCTGCATTCATAAAAGGTAAAGGTTCTGCTCGTTTGAAAGAGAAAGTCAAAGCTGGAAATGTTATGTATGTTGATGGCTTAAAGCATAATCTATTGAGTGTCAGTCAAATGTGCGATCAAGGAACTGAGGTAATATTTCGATCAAATGGATGTATTGTTCGTGAGCTTGATACAGGAAAAATAGTGATCAAAGGCATAAGATCTCCAAATAATTTATACATATTCAAATAAAGAGAACAACAATGCTATCTAAGCAAGAATGATGAACACTGGCTATGGCACAGAAGATTGGGGCATCTTAGCTTCTCTCAGATAAGGAAAGCATGCAAATATCAGGCAGTTCGTGATCTGCCTGACATTAGAATTCCTGACAATACAATATGCAAATCATGTCAGTTTGGTAAACAAACCAGAACAAATTTCCCTGAGAAGGAAGGATCAGCTAGCAGGCCTCTTGAACTTGTCCATACTGATATATGTGGTCCAACTAGGAAGAGGTCACCTTGAGGAGAATAATACTTCATATTGTTCATTGACGACTTCTCAAGGATGTGTTGGATAGGACTCATGAAGTATAAAGATGAAACTTTCAAAAAATTCAAATCATTCAAAGCCTTGGTTGAAAACGAATCAGATCGCAGAATCAAATGCCTCAGGTCTGATCAAGGAGGGGAATTTACATCAGATGAATTTTTTGATGTTTGTGAAGAACATGGAATAAGAAGGGAATTTTCTACTGCAAGAACTCCTCAACAAAATGGAGTAGTGGAAAGGATGAACATAACGGTTCAACAAATGGCTTGTGTTATGCTTGATGAATCTGGAACTCTTGCAACCTTCTGGGGTGAAGCTGCATTTGTTGCAGTTACTATTCTCAACAAGACAAACATCCGGGTAAATAGCACTTAGACTCATGAAATTTGGTATGGTAAGACTCCCACGGTAAAATATTTCAAATTTTTTGGAAGTAAATGTTACATAAAAAGGACTGATGAAAACCTGGGCAGGTTTGAACCTAGAGCAGATGAAGCCATTCTCCTTGGTTACTCTTCCCACAACAAAGCATATAAGTGTTACAGTAAAAGACTTTGGAAAATTGTGGAAAGTATCAATGTAGTGGTTGATGAAGAAGGAAACACTCCTAGGCAAGTAAAATCTAAAGAGTTCGAAGATGATGACGAGGACTATCCTTCAACATCAAATCAGAATCATGACGAAGAAGAAACCCATGAGGCACGAAAAGAACAGATAAGGATAGAAGAAAATACTCCATCCAGGTATGTTCAAAAGAATCATCTAGAAACTAAAATTTTGGGACAGAAAGAGGTAGGTGTACAAACAAGAAGAACCATTTTAGAAGCTTCAAGCTATCTAGCATTTCTCTCCTCCACCGAACCACAAAATGTAAAAGAGGCATGCAAAAATGAATGTTGGGTCAAGGCCATGGAGGAAGAACTCGAGCAGATTGAAAAGAATAACACTTGGGAGTTGGTTCCTAGACCAAAAGATAAAAATGCCATAGGGACAAAATGGATTTTCAAAAATAAGCTGAATGAAAATGGAGATGTGGTTAGAAACAAGGAAAGACTTGTTTGTAAAGGGTATGCGCAACAAGAAGGCATAGACTTTGAAGAAACTTTCACACCAGTTGCTAGACTTGAGGCCATATCAATGTTCCTTGCTCTCTCTAGCTTTCAGAAGTTCAAAGTATTTCAGATGGACATGAAATCCGCCTTTCTGAATGGAGACTTGGAGGAAGAAGTATACACTGAGCAACCAAATGGATTTATCCTTAGAGATGATCCAAAACTTGTATGCAAACTCAAAAAGGCTCTCTATGGCCTTAAACAGGCTCTAAGGGCTTGGTATTATCGGTTGGATAAGTACCTTCATCAATAAGGTTTTTCAAAAGGATCAACAGATAGCAATCTATATATAAAATTTGACAATGATAAATTGCTAATACTTGTTGTGTGTGTTGATGATATCATTTTTGGTAGTAATGAGGAAGACATGAGTCAAAACTTTGCATTGGTGATGCAAAAAGAATTTGAAATGTCTCTGCTTGGTGAGCTCACATATTTTCTCGGTTTGTAAATCCAAAAAAACAAAGACAGTATTTTTCTATCACAAACAAAGTATCTCAAGCAGATCTTGAAGAAATATGGGATGGAGGATTCGAAACCAGTATGTACCCCTATGGTAACCGGATGCAGCCTCAGCACAAATGATGAATCAGCAGCTGTACATCAACCAACCTATAGATCCATGGTTGGTAGTTTGCTCTATCTAACAGGTACCCAACCAGACATTGTGCATACTGTAGGGATAGTTGGAAGGTTTCAGGAAAATCCAAAAGAAACTCATCTTCAGGCCGTTAAGAGAATTTTCAAGTATCTTCAAGGGACTCAAAACTATGGTTTATGGTATCCTAGAGATACAGATCTAACACTTCATGAATATACAGATGCAGATTGGGCAGGAAGCATGGATGACAGGAAAAGCACTAGTGGTGGTGCATTCTTCATGGGTCCTAGATTAGTATCTTGGTTCAGCAAGAAACAAAGTTCCATTACATTATCTACAGCTGAAGCAGAATATGTAGCTGCTGCATCTTGTTGCACACAACTCCTTTGGATGATGCAAACATTGTAAGACCTTCAAATCATTTTTACTCCACCTATTTCTATTTTCTTTGATAATACAAGTGCAATCAGTATTTCAAAGAATCCTGTCATGCATTCAAAGACTACGAACATACCTATAAAGTATCATTTTCTCTGGGAACAAGTGCTTGAACAAAAGGTCAAGTTGGAGTATGTTCCATCTAAGGAACAAATTGCTGATATACTTACCAAACCACTGCCCAGGGAGACATTTGAATACCTCATACAGAAGCTGGGGGTAGTTGATGCATCATCTTGCTGTTGAATCTTCTCTGTTTCAGAGAAAAGTGGTTGTACGCGAGTTTCATAAGGGGTATCTGCGTACATATGCCGGTTTATGAAGATACAGTTGCGTATATGTGGCTTGAAGACAAATAGTGGGCCAGGCTCAAGATGAAAAGAGTCTGATATGGGTTTTCTAGAGACTATTTGGCACAGGTTTAGGGGGAGCATATATTCTTCTAATAATGCATTGTTGGCATTATCTTAGAAGATCTTGGTTCAAATTCACAGATGTTTTGATTTCACGTGGAACAGGTGCAGAGGGAGAACACATTTTCTGGTCTGAATGATGATTGACAAATGTTGCGGATGATAGTTGTTGTGGAATAGGAGTAGAAGAAGAACATGGTTGCTGGTCTGAATGATTATTGACAGATACTTGCTCTTTATGTCATGTATTTGTTTTCTTTTCTGATCAAGGTCATGTAACGGCCTATCCTAGTTTCCCCACTATGCCTGGGATGAATGAAGTAATGTTCTTGTCTTTATCATATAAATTCTTGGTGTATGCCCACTTGATTGGGTAGATGAGTCAATTCCCACTTGGTTGGAAGATGGATGTATGTATGAGTCTTTGGTGGTAGGAAGGTCATTTATAGTGTATAAATTCATGTGTCTCTTGCAGAACGTCTTCTTGCAGATCTTGCCTACAGCCGGGGGGAGCTTGGCCAGCACATCAGAGTAGAAAATTCAGCATGTACTCAGGGGGAGAATAACCCTTTTCCCTTGATGTCAAAGGGGGTGAATGACTTTGAGTGAGTTAGGGTTGCCATCAAGTCCAAAGGGGGAGATTGTTGGCATTATGACACAGGTTTGGCACTATGGCATAGGTGTTGTCCTTGATGGCAACTCACTCAAAGGGCAGATCATAGTTCAGGCTCTCAGAATGAAAGAAAATAAGGTATACACAGGTTCCTCTTAACAAAGTCACGTATACACGCAGGATTGCTGATCAGAAGTCGCGTATGTGTATACACGCACTTTCATGCACAGAAAAGCGTGTACATATGTGAAAATTTATGTGTGGTCCATGGTATTTAGTTCGACATATTTGAACCTATGGTTTTGGTCCTTGGTAGTGCATCCAAAAGTGTTGAACCCAGGTATTGACTCCCTAGTATTGATTCTGAATGGTTTTGGATCGTGGTTTGAGTAAGATCTAGACTATAAAAGAGGAAGGAGATCATTTGGCAAGGGTATCAACTAAGTGTTGAATATCTTAAGAGGAGCAAGAGCTGGATACTGGTGATTGGTTTATTGTGCATTGCTGGATTTGAACCAAGGAAGAACCTGAGCACTAAAAGATGGATAAGTTTTATTGATGGATCAAGATGTTAAGGCTTGAATAATAGTATCTTTGTAACTTTTGATCTGTTATAATTGGCGCATGATTAGATCTATAAATCTGATAATCTGGGTATAACTGATGCCTGGTTAAGTAAAAGGGTAAATTATCTTTTATAGATCTATACACAGGTTCGACGAGGCATAGGCGCGTATACACGCAGGTTCAGCAACTGAAGGAAGCTTATATGCTGGTTGGCATTGATATAGTTACGTATGTACGCAGGTTTCTACATAGTGAAGCAGCGTACACTTCATGAAATATGCTTTAGCTGCTTCTGTTTATTACTGCAGTATTCTGGGTTCATAGTTGGTTACTGTTACTGCTTTCTGGTTACAACATTCTGAAAAGTGTTTTGGTTGATTCTATATTGGGTTGTATAAAGGAGATTGATTGTTGCAGATATACTCGATATATGATTGATGTTATTCATGGATCCAGTCTGAAAATTTATGAAATGTGGTCCCTGGAAGAAAGGAGAAGGTTGTAGCCTTCTGCAGGTAGCATCTTGCATACTAGTACCTCGGCTAGTACAATAGCTAAAGGGGGTTGTAGCTCTCTTCCAGGTGAAGCTAGAGAATGAGAGAAGGTTGTAGCCTTCTACAGGTAGCAGCCTGCATACTCGTATAAGACTGCACCAGTACAAAATCATTGTAAAAAGACGTTTCTAATTGAAAGAAGATAGAGACAAATTGCAGCAGGTGGTTTTCACCCACATTGGGTTTCCACCTTACATCTTGTGTTCTTTTGTGTGACTGTTTGTTCTATTTTCTGTTCATGGTTACTGTTTATATTGTTCCGACACACAGATTATTGATCAACATCTGAAGAATAAATTAAAATTATAATTCTGCAAGTTATACGCGAGTTTCATTAACCAGAGTTGCGTATACACACTGTTTTCACTAACTGAAGTAGCATATACAGATTTTTGTGTGAATTGAAAAAGAATTTAATAATACTGATTCACCCCCCCTCTCAGTATTTTTTTTTTCTCGGTGGTTCACGAACATCCGTGGTCAGAGGGTGCAGGCTACGTCCACGTAAATCTCTAAGGCTGATCTCTATGATCAAACCCCTCGGCCATCACAGACCTGACCACAAGGGCTTCGGGTAGAATCGACCCTGTGACCTCCCATTTTGGCGAGGCACGACTTGACCAGTTGAGCTAACCCTTGGGGCTCCCCCCCCTCAGTATTATTTCCAACACAACATACATAACATTTCCAGCTTTGACTTTTTTCTTTCAAAAGAACAGAACCTTTACCTTTTATGAATGTAGGTGTGTCATTTTCGAATGAGACCTTCCTTTCCTTTTCTAGGGCACTATATGACTAAAGTTTTACTTTATCACCTGTCATATGTTTCGAACATCCACTGTCGATGTACCACTGATTTTCCTATCCTTTTCCATATAAGGCTATACCACATCTTTTTAGTTGTGGTTGTTTCTTTCTCCAAGTTTTGGGACCCAATGAAGGTTGCTCCTTCTGAGATGTTTGCCAAAACTTACTCCTGCATTCATAATCTTCATGACCGAAGTTGTTACAAATAGAGAATTCTTGAGTCATGATTTCATGCTTCTCAAGTCATGATGGTCTTGTAGGAAACAAATTGTGCAGATTTGTGTCCAAAGTTATGACATGAAAAACATTGGCCATTAAAGAAATTCCTGCGATTATCAAATCTACCATCCACGTGATTGTAGTCTCCATTGACATTCGTTCTTGAGGAAAATTGAGAATGATTTACCTGTGCTTGGTTGTAGCTTCTGTTCATCCTTGAAGTAGATTGACCCTGATTTACTTGGTGATCTTTGTTCATCCTTGAAGTAGATTGACCCTGATTTACCTAGTGATTTGCTTTATGCCTTTGCTGACGATTGTCAACCTTTTCACTTCTCCTTGCTGCATCAATATAACTTTTGGAGGTGGATGGATTTTGTGCTTGAGATGCTTCTTCAGTATATCCAATACCTATCTTGATTAGAGGAGAACGCTACACTTTGATAATCTCATCTAAAGTTTCAGATCCTCTAGCAAATATAAGATTAAGAGCTTTTATTTTCTCAATATCTTTTCTAAGTCCCACAATTTCACATTCTAACTTTTCATTGTGTTTTCCCCTTTCAGCAAGTTGGAATGTTAGAGTATCTATGATCATATTCTTTTCTTCGAAACAAATTTTAAGTTTAGAAGTTTCTTCATAGAGATCATCTTCATCTATAGCATCCAAGAAATCATCATCTTCAAAAGCCATCAAAAGTCTATAATCATTACCATGTTCATCTTCATCACTATTTGAAAGTCCATCACTCTCTTCATGTGTATAATAGCCTTCCTACTTACATTTTGTTTTCTGTTCCATTTAAATGGTTCCTTACCTTTATCAAGCTTATCTTTATGAGGACATTTGGCTGCATAGTGACTGACTCTCCCACAAGCAAAACATTTGAAAGGTAGTTTACCTCTGAATCTTCTAGAACCCCATTGAAGGTTCTTGACAAAGTTTGATTCTTCCTCTTCTTCTAATGCATGCCCTAAATTATTGTATTCTCCTTTTCGTGAAGCTGTGAATGTGGCTTCTCTCATGTTTGATGGTCCCCCTTTTCTCATTTCGTAAGTAGTTAGGATTCCATGCAGTTGTGACATAGTAATACTCTAAAGATTCTGCTTTTCTTCTATGGCAAAAACTTTTGATTCAAACTTAGAAGACAAAGATCTTAGAACTTTTTCAACTAGAGTAACTTATTTTATTTCTTCACCCAAGTTTTTCATGTGATTAACAATCTCATCTATACGTAAGAAATAATTAGCCACACTTTCATCATTGTGCATTCTAAGAGTTTCATATTGAATTTTGAGAGATTGTAGCTTTGCACGTTTTACTTGATCATATCCTTCATAGCTTAGAATGATCTTGTCCCATATTTCTTTGGCAGTTTTGAGCTACATAACCTTGAAAATTTATGATTGAGATAGACTCCCCAATAGAGTATTGACAACCTTTGCATTTGTTTCATACTGCTTTTTACCAGCTGTATCTGCAGGAGTTGCTGATGGAGATGTGTATCCTCCTTCCACGATATCCCAAACTTCCGCACCAAGATATTGAAGATAGGTTGTGGTTCTTACCTTCCAATAGACAAAGTTGCTCCCATCAAAGATTGGTGGCCTGATGGATGCCTCCATTTCATAGTTGCTCATGATGACAGATCTTCCTTCAAGTGATCAAGCTTCTTCTGAAGGACCTACTCTGATACCAATTGTTGGAAATAATACTGAGAGGGGGGGTGAATCAGTATTATTAAGTCAAATTATTTTTCAATTTCAAAATTAGATATACGCTACTTCAGATATGGAAACCAGCGTATACACGCAACTGTGTCTACAACAACTGGCGTATATGCAGTAAACTTAAGATTTACTTAATCTATTTGATCTTTAATCAGTGCATCTTAACTTCATAATCCATAAGTACAATAAATAGGTGTAGTAAACAAACCAGATCATCACACATATGAACACAAGATATAAGGTGGAAACCCAATGTGGGTGAAAACTACTTGCTGCAATGCTTCTCTATCTTCTTGTTAATAAGAAACTTCTTTCTACAACATTTATGTACTGGTGTAGTCTTATACCAGTACGCAGGCTTCTACCTGCAAAAGGCTACAACCTTCTCTCATTCTCCAGCTTCTCCTAGAAGGGAGCTATAACCCCCTTAGCTCTTGTACTAGCTGATGTACTAGTACGTAGGTGCTGACCTACAGAAGCCTACAACCTTCTCTTTTCTTCCAAGGACCACGTTTCATAAATTTTCAGACTAGATCCATAAGTAACATCAATCAAACATCAAATATCTATGCATCAACCAATCCCCTTTGCACCAACCAAAATTGAATTAATCAATCACTTCTCTGAATGTTGTAACCAGAATACAGTAACAGTAACCAGACACCAATCCTGAACCTAGATTACTGCAGCAATAAACAAAAGTGGCTAAAACATATTTTATGAGACGTACGTTACTTCAAGATGAAGAACCTGTGTGCATACACTTCTGTATTAAGGCAAACCAGCGTATACGTTGTTTTGAGTTACTGAACCAGTGTGTATATGCACCTTTGTTGTGCCAAACCTACGTACAGATCTATAAAAGATAACTTACCATTTTCAATTATTCAGACATCAGTTATACCCAGATTATCAGATTTATAGATCAAGTCACGCACCAAATATAACAGATCAAAATCACACAAAGATACTACAATTCAAGCCTTAAGATCTTGACCCATCAATAGAACTTATCCTTCTTCTAGCGCTCAAGTTCCTCCTTGATTCAGTTCTAGCTATGCACCAAAACCCAATGACTAGTATTCTATATCTTGTTCTTCATAAGATATTCAATCCTTGAGTGACTGCCTTTGTCTAATGATCTCCTTCCCCTTTTATAGTCATAGCCATTACTCAATACCATGGTCCAAAACCACTTAGAACCAATACCTGGGTCCTAATACCTGGGTTCAACATAGGTCCAAATACCAAGGACCAAATACCATGGACTAAAAATGAGTTCTCCGACATGTACATGCTTTTTTGTGCATGAAAGTGCGTGCATATGCATACGCGACTTTCGATTGGTGATCCCGCGTGTATATGCGACTTGGTTAAGTAGAAACTACGTATATCTCTTTTTTCTTTATTCTGAGAGCCTGAATTGTGATCTGTCATCTGAGTGAGTTTCCATCAAGGACAACACCTGTGTCATAATTCCAAACCTGAGTCATAATGCCAACACTTACATTGATATGCCCATTTACATATAAAAATTTTTCAACTCCACTATATTAAAAAAACATTATTTTTGTTGTGTTGGTTTTCAAGCCTCTGTGGGAGTTATTTGTAGCTTCATGTTCCGGATTATCCACAGTTTCTAGTTCAGTCTGTCGACGTTTCGAACCCCAACGGGGGTCCATCATCAGGACACTTCTGAAAGATAGAAATGAAATCTCTCTCTTCCATAGGTCATCCATTTCACCCCTAAGAATCTACAATTTGAAGCAAATCGACCTCAATAAATAATCTCATTTCGTCATTTCATTATTTCATCAAACACTTTTTATGAATTCTTAACATTAATATAGTCTCGATGGGAGGCTTGGCATGGGTTTTCTTGTATTCCGCCTTACACATATCCATGGCTCTTGTTGTTGTATTCAATTTTCTCAATTTAATTTTAATGGATTCTCTCCATGTTGGCATGCACACTCTATAGATTATAATGTGAAAATTTGTTTATCCATTTCATCTATTTTCCCTAAGTTGCTACCAGTTATCTTTAAGGTGACACACATATGTGCCTCTCTCACATTCCAACACCATCGAAACATGTGTCAAATCTAATACCAAATGTTAAAAAAATTACTAAAGAGAAATATAAATTTAGCAAGAGAAAAACACAACTGATAAATACACGATGTTTATCTTAGAAAACTCTTATTTAAGGAAAAACTAGCTAACAAAATATTCTATTGGTGTCCCTTGGTCAAACCCAATCAAGTTGGCTAAGTGAGCCTTCATCACTCATGTCCCTAGCACCCTTACAATGGAGTCTTTCCAAAACCATGGGAAACCAAAACCATGAGGCCAAAACCACCATTGTTACTTTGAATCTTTCACTAAGTCAACTTTACGTAACATGAGTGCCCCTTTTTTATGGGAATTTAGTATGAGGTGATTTATAGGTATCCACCTTATGCAAGCTTCATAAAAAAAGGTGAATAGGTCTTGAGGAGAAAGGAGTGTTAGGTGTGATAGCTATCTGATATACTTGTGGTGCACTAACTAAAGAGGTTCAATTTGGACCTTAGTTATTACTCAACTACCTGGGTACTATAGAGTGATCTCTTAAGGTGTTGTTCTTGTTAAACTCTATAAACAAACCAATTAATTAGTTTATCTAAAGTTGGTTTCAAGTATACCTAAGATACTTTCAATGTACGCAAAGTATATGGAAGTGAAATTCTATATACAGGTATTGTCTGATGTGATAATACTCAAAAAGGGTACGAATATGGTTTACAAGGGTTTATGACAATGTGATTCCACTTGATATTCCTGCTTGTATTATTCCCCTACTACATTTTTACCCATTCAATTAAATATCACCATGTTGTTTAAAGATTTAAAAAACATCTCTATTTTTCTATTTTTCTTCTATTTTTAGGAGCTTGCTAACCCAAAATCACCAAAAAATAACTTACTTGTACAAGGTTTGGTTTGAGGCCAAAAATGTAAAATGATCACAACTTCTACTATATTTCTCAATTGGTTATTATAACCCCAATTATGAAATGTCATGGATTTTATGTATATAATAGCATTGGTTTGACTAAAACATATGCACTCTATCAAAATATATCCAATCTACAAAATTCATGGCAATACTGGTGGAAACAAATCCCAAAATAAAATAATTTTAAATCAATGATACCTCCACTTCCTAGACTCTATTTTGGATGATATTTTTTTTCTTAAATTAGTACATCTTTGAAATATTTTTTCATCTTGGGTTGGATCCTCCAAGTCACACAATTTTTTTTTAGAAATAAACCTAAATGTTGTTATCCTTTTTTTCCATAAAAATCAACAAAAAGAAGAAAAAAATTATCCCACTTCATGCTCAAGAAAGAGCCATGATACCACTTATAGTGTAATTATCCCCGAATCATCAAAATATTCACATACAATGTAGTGCAATAGCCAAGAACAAAAGAGAAAAGAGAGAGATATTTTAAGAAAAACTCTTTGATAACAAAAAAGAGAGAACTATGGTTAGTTGCCTCCAAGAATAGTACTCCAAATATTATAACATTTCTTGGAAAAACATTACAAATCTTATACTTGACATATAGGTAGCTATATATTAACTACTTTTGGGCCCACTTATAATGAGAGCCTACTAACTAATTTGGGCCTTGTTAATATATAGGACTCTTTTACAATGAGTGGATATTAACTAGGTTTACAATGGACCTTATTCAATGTATTTGGCCTCATAAATTAGTAAAGTATCTAAATAAGGGGATTGGATTAGGACCCTAACATAAAGTCTTGAAAAATACTAAACTTTTTTGCACTTTGTGGAACTATAAGCAAGACATTAGAGACAAGACTAAACTTGCAATAATTGTGGAGTTTGTCGATATGTGTACTTACCAAGACACAACATGTTAAATGTATAAATTTGAACAGGAGGACATGATGTAGACAAATGGCTCATTTTTTTATATAGAAAATGGTATAAATATTAGGTCTAAGTGATGCGTGAAGGAACTCACCTAGTATTATTCCTAGTTGCAAGATGATGGAATAATTGAAGAAAAGGGTAGTGAAGTTAGGGACAAGTTGAGTACAATTTCACTTCATGAATTCCAAAAAGTTGAGGGTGTCACATCCATTGTTCCAAAAGGATTTCAAATCCTAGAAGAGGAAATTGAGGGGGCTCAACCCCCAACTAAGGGGTTGGGTAAGTCAATCATGAAGCAAACCAAAAAGAAACAATAATGGGAAAATGTGACCAAGATTCCTTTATCGATAACAAAACTAGTTCAAAACTCTCTATTGGATGTAGAAGTGGGAGATGAATATTTCCTTGATCATTATGTAACTAGTGTTGTATAATTTTGCAAATTATCCATGAGGATTTTTTATTTCAACTGATGACAAACCAATTAGAAGAATTGGATTGTAGGTTGTTAGAAAAAGGAGACAATTCTATGACACATTAACATGAATCATAAGTTAGACACTTTGGTTGGAATTGTCCATGGAAAAAAAATTCCATCTACCTTTATTTGAAAAAGGCAGAAGTAAACTCATTATCTAGGAACAAAAGATAGATCCTAGAGCACTTGTGAATAAGATGCATTGGAAAAAAAAAGTTGCAAGAGGTGACATGAAAAATACAAAAGGGTTGGAGACATTTCCATTGTTCAAAGGATTTGTAAAAGATGACCAAAGTGTAGAAGAAATTGGTTCTTTTAGGCATGTGCACTTTGATGGGTTGGATATTATGTTTGAATTAACGACTCAAGTAATTTAAAATATGGGTGTCAAAATTGTATATAATCATGGGATATGAGTCAAAGTAATAATGAAATAGTATGTTTGGGGAATGAAACACAAATATTTTTATGATATTCTCAGGGGAGGTTCGATTGTAGTAATAGTAGGAGGTGATGCAACAACATAAAACACATGGGTGGAAACAATGATAGTAGGTTGTTATACCATTAGGTAGTGGAGTTGTAATTGTTGCAAGAGGTAGCCATAGAAACATTAGACACTTAAATTATATGAACAACAACATAAACATCCAGAAAATAGTGTTGGCAGAGTTTGGGTGGAGGAAATTTTATTCAAAGGTATATTGGATATTTACATCACGCAGTGGTTGAAGGATTCAATTGTGAATGGATGTAGGAATTTAAGAAATAGACATTGGGGATGGAAATGACTTCAAGTGGGAGAGGATATAATGCCTTCAACATTGGAGACTTCAGGAACCTTTTCCACTATAGGTTTTAACCCTATGTAGTTAATTGCTATAGAAATATTCATAATAAAACCATAAATATGGAATGGCACAAACACACATTCACATATAGATTTTACCCTAGAATCTCAAACTAGGAAAACAAGAAATATTTCTCAGCATATTATATCTTTACCATATGTTAGAGTACAACATGCATATTCCATGGGATCCAAAACAACCAATCTATTTACCCTAGATTATAATACTATTGTTCCTTATGTGCCACAAAACTTCACAAAGTGAAATTTGTGTGCTAAATTTTGCCAAAACTAATGCCAAAATTGCTGAATTATTTTTTAGAGGGTGTCGTTCCCAACACAATATACATCCCATGGGGATATTCATGCAAATAATATAAAAAATACAAAACATTCCCCCACTTTTAGTTTTATTTGCATGCAAGGGGTCATATGAGTACATGATCAACAATCTAGGTTTATAATGCCCATTGTTTCTCTACATCAAGAGAACCTTTTAGTACTCATAGATTTTGTTAATCAATATTAAGCATTATTAAAGTATCCACCTTCACTGGTAGCAACCTTCTTGTCTTCAATCATGTCTTTCATATAGTGATACCAACCACCAATATGCTTTGTCTTGGAATGATAACCTAGGTTCTCCGCTAGGAGGATTGGATTATAACTATCACATTATATCATTATAGTTTGTTGTACTAACCTAATACCTAAACACAATATATATAATCATGCTACTTCCTACCTTGCATGAGTGACTACCATGTATTCATATTTTGTAGTTGAGAGTTCCAATACAAATTGTCTCTTGTTCATCCAACTTATTTCTCCTACAAATAGTTTAAACACATACCCACTTGTAGAACTTTTGTAATGCAAATCTCTAGCCCAATTTGCATCAACAATGCCTTCTACGCCGAATAGTATATTCAATATTGTTCTTCCTTTGTAGCAGGATCCATAACTAGTAGTGTCACACAAAAACCTAAAATCCCTCTTTACTGATGTACAATGCTCCTTCCCTAGTTTTGGCATATACTTACTCAATACTCGCATTGCATGTGCAATGTTTAGTCTTTTATAGACCAATGTGTGCATCAAGCTTCCAACTACACTAGAATATGGAACATAAGGCATGTCATCTTCCTCTTATTATGTCTTAGGATATTGATCTGCAGATAAATTTACACCTATAGTGATCCAGGTGGATATTGGTGGCCATCGTCCTATTCCACTAGGACACCCAACATTGTCTCTTTCAATTTTTTAGTTTCCTTAATTGTAGCACAATTTACTATTTTTGGCAGTTTTTCAGGTCTTGAACTTCTGAAGTCGTTGTCATGTCGTAAACGACGTTTTTAGGTAAAACGGAGAGACCAAAAAAGTCCCAAAATTGATTTGGACTTAGACAGGAACGCAACAAATTACAGAGATAACTATAAACATAGAGAAGCAGTGGAAATAATACTTCATTTCATTAATGTAAAATACTGAAATATGCTTACAAATGGAAAATGGAAATAAACCAGCTAGGGCGATGGTAGCTTATCTATGAGAAGAGATGTGGCAACTACATGCCTTTGATTTGTGTTACATTGAGGCTCGAAGGCTTATTTATTGTTGAGAAACAATGGAAAACCCTAAACATCCAAAAACCTAACCCTAGAAGATGAAACACCAAACTGTGGGCTCCGTTTGGGTAAATTGGTACATCAACTTCCTGGGGTCGTAACTTTGGCATATGATCTCCGTTTGACATGCATAATATCTCGTTAGAAGGATCTATCCGAGAACTACAAGTTTGGGAAGAGAAACATTAGTCCATCAACCCATTTTGCTCCCAATTTTCCCAAAAAACGTTGTTTAGAGCCTCAAAATGGCTCCGAAAGTTCAAGACTCGAAAAACTACTAGAAATAACAAGTTGTGCTACAATTAAGGAAACTGAAAACGCTGAGAGAAGCAATGGTGGGGGTCCAAGTGTATTTGGCAGGTGGCCACCAATATCCACCTGGATCACATATAGAACTAATATTTTGTTTTCGACATGTTCTTCGAGACCTTCGAATCAAGGCATTATGATAACCAACCAAAGATTATATGCCAAAGTTACAACCCCTGGAAATTGATGTACCAATTTACCTAAACGAGGCCCACAGTTTTGACCCTCATCTCCTAGGGTTAGGTTTTTGGATGTTTATGGTTTTCCATTGTTTCTCAATAATAAATAAGCCTTTAAGCCTCATTGTAACACTGTTCAAAGGCACGTAGCCACCACATCTCTTCTCAAAGATAAGCTACCATCACCCGAGCTAGTTTATTTCCATTCTGTTTGTAATCATATTTCAGTGTTCTAATATTAATGAAATGAAGTGTTATGTCTATTGCATTTATGTATTTATGGTTATATCTGTAATTTTTTATGTTCCTGTTTAAGTTCAGATCAGTGGTATCAAAGTGGTCTTCTCTTTCTTTGTTTTTCTTTGCATGTCCCCAATGATGTCAAGGTATAAGGAGTTAGGGTTCGATTTAGTTGAACCTTTGCAAGAACACCCTTGCAAACCTCGAATACTGTTGGATATACGACCAAAGTCCCACATTGACTAGAAGTGGGGAGGATCATGGGTATATAAGGATGGACAAATATCTCCACTGGTATGAGGCCTTTTGGGGGTAAAGCCCAAAAACAAATCCATGAGGGCTTAGGCCCAAAGTGGACAATATCATACCATTGTGGAGAAATGTGGTGTCCATAGTTCTTACAAAAATCAGATCCAAATTTGCGCTATGCATAGAGATTTTGGGCATGGCACATAGAGAATTTTGGCCTATTTTTCACTCTTCAACTTAGAATTTCGGCCAGTTTTGACTAGTTTCATTTTTGATGTTACTCTTGATCTAACTTGATGTAATTTCATGATCATGATGTAATTTTGGCACATTTTTACTTCTCTTAGTAGATTCATTCACCAAAAGGTGAAATGTAAGTGAATGAATCAGTTTCCTAGCATATAGAGGCAAGTTGTTTCTTTGCCTATTTGTCAGCTCCTTGTTTAGATATTGTTGAAACAACTCCTAGAATGATGAGCTCGAGCCCTAGAGGCATGGGAAGGAGTTAGGCTTGTCTATATCATGTAATTTCTCAGTCATTTTTAGGGTTGGACACTTGGGATTGCTTGGCACTCCATTGTACATTTGATTTCTGCATTTTTGGCAAAGGAAAGACCAGGGTTTTGCAGCACTTGTTGGGATCCTTGTGGCTTTGTGTTTTGATGGTGTTTTTCTTCATGAAATTGTAAGTTCATTAATGTTTTATTTATCCCATTTCCCTTCTCTTTGCTTCTGAAACTAAACAAATTAAGTGACAAAGGTAGAATTCATTAGCTTATGGTGCTCTGCCTTAAACTTTGTTTAGTTTTACATATTTTCATCTGTTTGGAGAGGATTCTTGCAGCCTCTTTCCCTCTTCAACTCCTCAGTAGTCTTTTCTATCCATTCATTTAATATAAAGCATGAAAACTACTGCCTACCTTGCCCCAACTGGAACTCTGCAAAAATTTGGCCTCATCACCAGACCCAAATTTGCCTTTCCCCTTTTTCCAACAAAACCCCCAAACACTCAAATTAAATCCTTGCATTTCATACCTAGCCTAAGATTAGTTGTTAAATCAGTCATCTCAAGCCCCATCTGACTATATTTTGCTGAGATTGACTCAGAGAGAGCCCTCTCCTGTCCTCATATGGCTAGCTATGAGGCTGAGCGTGGTTTGATGTGGACCTAGAATCTTACCTTTTCAGCCTGAGGTAAATCTAGGCTCTAACAATGACCACACTGGGGAAGAACTAATCCTCAGTTGAAGCAAACCTTTAAGAAACCTAAAAAGGTTAATTTGAAGTATCTTAAAGAAGTGATAGAAGTTATTTTGAAAAATCCATAAAGAATAGCATTGAAAGGCTCGAAATCTGGCTTCAGGAAGAACTCATTAGACTAGGGCTAACCCTGATCCAAATCCCCCCCCTGTGTTTGAAAATCCCAACCTAATTCCAAGAATCATTAGAAGGCAAGAAAGTTCATTAAGTCCTAGACCTTTGTTCAGATCAAAATCATGTCTGGTTGAGTGGCTTTTCCTAGAAGATATTCTTTTTGATGAACACTTTGAACTCTCTCTATTTAGAATCACATCTGACAGTGAACTATTGGACCTAGTCCAAGATCCAGAATTCCTTAGAGAACTTGAAACCCAACGAGCCAATTTGTCAATGGATTGATATCTACAAAATTCCACTCAGTCATCTCTTATCACTGATAGAACACCCGAACTTTCTGAAACTACTTCTCTTTTTGCTAGTTCATCATTATTCCCTCACTCTTCTGAAATCTATTCCTCCCCTCCTTTCATCCCTTCACTTCCTTCCCAACCAATCATCACCCAACATCCCACCAGTACCTCTAGTTCTTCCTCCACAACCCAAACACCTCCTGTTACCCCAACTCTCTTTCATACTAATACCCAACCTAGAAACATGGCCAATAGATATGCTCCCCTTGTGATTCCTGCTCCCCTACATGCCATGCCTCAGGACTATAAGAGTCAAATTACTACTATTGATGGCACTGGAACCTACATAGCTCAACAACACACTAAGAAAATGACCGACTATTTTGAGATATATGAAATTGACATAGTTGACATTCAAATGAGAATTTTAGTTTAGCGTCTGACTGGGGAAGTTAGAACCTGGTTTAGATCTTTAGAACCCCAAAGTATATATAGCTTAAGAATTCTCTACCAACGATTCTTGAATAGGTGGGAGAAAATGAAGGAGCCCTTGTAGATTTTATCTGAATATGAGAACCTTAAAAGGGGATCTCATGGAACCATTCAGGACTATTGCAGTAGGTTCAATAGTGTTTATAGTGCCATTCCACTCGACCTTAGACCCCCACCTAGTTTAGCCTTAATCAAATTTCCTGATGGATTTGATTCAAATATAGCTTTCCAATTAAGAGAAAGGAACCCCCCCACTCTGGAAGAAATGCAGAGTGTAGCAGTAAGTGTCGAGGCTAACCTACTTTCCAAAAGAGCCAAAGGTAGGAATGAGAGAAGAATACCTGCAAAAGAAGAGAATACACCCTTTGAACAAAAGATGGATGCTATAGTTAAAGGAATGGATAGATTTTTGGAAAGAGTTGAAATAATTGAAAGGAAATCTCCTTGGGATGGCCAACAAGCTAATTCAGGGAGAAATCCTAATTTAGGAAAAATCAGAACCAAAATGTTGGAAAGAATATTCCTGACCAGAATATCAGACCACCTTTCCAAGAAAACTATGCAGAGGCCTCCCACTCAGAAGACCCTGAACAAGACACTTAGATAAATTTAATGGGTCTAGATGATGAGGAAGATATCTTCCTAACTCAGGACGACTAGGAGTCCCATATATTGCAGCAATTCCAAACCCAAACAAGAGAGTCATTTGATTTCAGACAGGGATATGACTCTGCTATTTTTGAGGTACATATGCAGTATAATTTAAGAAGCAGAAAAAGTATTGATACCCCGGAACCAAACCAGAAAATAGGTCCTAATCAACCTAAAAAGGGTAAAATAGTTCTAGTGACAAAAACACTTCATATTCTTTCAATATCAAATCAAAATCCTTCTAACTCCACCATGGAAGATGTGTCTGATAATCAGCCCAACAATGAACAACCTTTCACTTCTCTTCCCTCCAAGGAAATAGTGGAAGAATCTTCAAAGATCATATTAGAAAAACCAGCAAAAGATGTCCCAAATCTTGAAAGAGAAGAAAACATAGAAGACACTGCTGCCAAAGATCCAAAAGTTCAAACAGACAAATTAATCCTACCCTTTAATCTTGGAGCAGAGGTGGCCAAGCTTAAATTTCAGTTCCTTTGACAAAATTGGTAAAACATGATGCTTACAGGTCTCAGATAAACAAGTCATTAAAAATCACTAAAAATGAAGACTCTATAAATCTCTTTGATGACCAGCCCAAGTTAATTTTTGGCCTTGAGGTAAATGGGAAACCAATGGAAGGAGGGATACCGCCTTTCTATGTCAGTCTCAATATCCATGACAAGATTTTCCATAGTGCCATGTTTGACTCTAGTGCCTCACACAATCTCATGCCCAAGTCTGTTATGGAGAAACTCAACATAGATGTCACTAGACCCTATAGGGATTTATTTTCCTTTGATTAGAGTTAAGTGAGGTGTTTAGGACTTATAAAGGATTTTTGTGTCTCTTTTTTCCAGTACCCTGCCAAAACTATACTCATGGACATTGTTGTAGCAGATATCCCACCCAAGTATGGCATGCTATTATCTAGATCCTGGGGGGCCAAATTTCAAGGGTCTCTACAATTAGACATGTCATACGCCACCATATCTATTTTTGGACAACCAAAGAAACTATATAGAGAAAATTTAATGAAGTATGTAGTGAGTAGTCAGGAGAGACCTCAAAACTTTCCTATTTACTCAATGCATTCTGATATGGATTCCTTTATTCTCTATAATTCAGAAACTAATCCAAAATATACTCCAAATGATATAGTAGTAGAACCAAAATAAATTGTAAAAGAAAAGTCAATTGTCCAAATTCAAGAGATATTAGATGACAAAGAAAATCCAGATGCCTTAGCTAAGAAAGATTCCACTACCCCAGATGAAAACGATGAACGTTAAATCTTATGGCATTTAGAGTTTGATGGTTCAGTAAACAAATTAGGTGCAGGAGCAGGAGTATGGATTTATAACCTAGAAAATGATCATGTAGAGGGACATGCCTATAGATTAAATTTCAAATGTGTAAACAATATGGCAGAATATGAAGCACTCCTACTAGGCCTCAAGCTAGTCAAAAGATTAGGAGTTATAAGGGTATCAATCATGGGAGATTCTGAATTGATAGTTAAACAAATTAAAGGAGTTTACATAACCAAAGACCCTAGATTAGGACTTTACAGAGATACAGTTGTAGAAATCCTTAACACTTTTTTAGAAACCAAGCTTGCAACCATTCCTAGAAAACATAACATGCAAGCTCATAGCCTGGCTATGTTTGCCAGCACTTGCAAATTTCCTTTTCAGCACAATCACCAGTATACTACTGATGTTAGGCACAGGCCGACTATACCTGGTAATCTTAATAACTAGCAAGTTTTTGAGAATGATAAGAAGATTAATCACTTTCTGACATTAGATGAAAAATTTGCTAGCATTAATATAGATGTAGACATAGTTTTAGATTTTGATCACACTAATGAGTTAGACATTAACAAATTGGAAGAAAATTCAATAAACATTCTTCACCCTACTAAATTCATAAAAACATATATTCAGGACTTAAAGCAAATGGAAATTGATGAAATAATTGATGATGAAATTAAAGTCATAAATCTTAAAGATAACCAATTACCCAAGGGATTGACTCCTTTGGAGGACTTATTTTACTCTAATGATATTCCTAAAAAGCCTAAAATGGAGCCCTTGAAAGCAAACATTGAAGAATGCAACATAGGAACTCAAGAGAATCCTAAGATGATAAAATTTTTAGAATCATTACCCCCTAATGAAAAGTTGAAATATATTGAGCTAATGAAAGAATTCTAGGATGTTTTTTCCTGGAGATACGAAGACTTAAAATCCTATGATACCAGTATTATACAATACACTATCCATTTGAAAGAAGATCAGAAACCTTTTAGGAAAAAGCTAAGAAGAATTAATCCTATTTTATTACCTTCCATCGAAAAAGAGATCAAACAAATATATGAAGAAGGAATCATTGCCCCCATTAGGTTTTCAAATTGGGTATCTAATCTTGTCCCTACAAGAAAGAAAACAAGAGAAATCAGACTGTATGTTGACCTTAGAAATTTGAACAAAGTCTCACTCAATGAAAACTATCCCTTACCTAAAATGGATCACATACTACAAAGGGTAGTAGGTTCTACAAGGATTTCACTTTTAGATGGATTCTTGGGTTAAAACTGAATTTTAGTCCATCCTGATGACCAAGCAAAAGCTACATTCACAACACCATGGGGCACCTTCATATATGTCAAAATTCCCTTTGGATTGAAAAATGCAAGAGCCACCTTTCAAAGGGCAATGGATATTGCCTTTGCAAAGGAAATCCATGATTTCCTGGTTATATACCTTAATGATATAACTGTTTTTTCTAAGTCGGATCAACAACACCTAGATCATCTCAGGCAAGTTTTTCTTAAATGTAGGAAATATGGCATTTCTCTGAACCCAAAGAAGTATTTATTTGGGTTGGATGAAGGAAAATTGTTAGGCCACGTTATCTCTAAAGATGGAATTTTGATTGACCCAACCAGGATTGAAGCTATCTTGCAAATACCCCACTTAAGAAACATTAAAGAACTTCAGACATTTTTAGGGAAAATAATTTTTTGAAGAAGATTCATCTCTAATTTAGCTGAACTAATTAGATTATTGAATAACATGTTGAAAAAAGATTCGACTATTAAGTGGATAGTAGAGGCTAAAAAATCATTCGAAGAAATAAAATTAACCTTAACTCAAACACCAGTCCTTACAAGCCCAAAATTTGATAGAGACTTCATTATCTTTTCCTTTGCATCATAACACACCATAGTTGTAGTCTTGCTACAAAAGGATGATGAAGGATGTGAAAAAAAAATAGCCGTTTTTAGTAAAGTTCTTAGAGATGCCTCATTAAAGTATAAAATAATGGAGAAACAAGCTTTTGCTTTGGTGAAGGCTATTAAGGATTTCAGAGTATATATTTTGTATTCTCATGTAATAGCTTATGTTCCCAATGCTATAGTCAAAGACATCCTGACACAGGATTGAGTTGATGGCGAGAAGGTAAAATGGATAGCTACTATATTGAATATGATTTAGAGATAAAACCTACCAAGTTAATTAAAGGTCAGGGGTTGGCTAAACTTATGGCAGAAACAAATTGCCAAGCCCTAGACATAAATCTTATTGTAGAACTGGATAACGAACAGGAGATGGCGACTCCACAAATCAACCATCCCTTTCTAGATTCCGCTGGTACGTTGATATTATATATGTTCTACAAAACCTGCAGGCTTCTCCAGGGTTATCCAGAACTAAGAGTAGGTTTTTGGAAATGAAAGCTTCGAAATTTTGAATTATGGATAATAATTTGTTTTGGAAAAATCATGAAGGTATTTTGTTGAACTATTTATTAAAAGAAGAATCTGACAAAGTACTCCAAGAATTTCATTCAGGGGATTGTGGTGGACATCTCTACTGGAAATCAACTGCTAACAAAATTCTAAGAGTTGGATTTTTACTGGTCAAACTTGTTTGCAGATGTTAAATAATTTTTAACTTCCTGCCATAAATGTCAGATCTTCGAAGGCAAAAAAAAACTTTTACCCCTACCTTTGGAACCTATTTCCACAGAAAAACCTTTTCAACAATGGGGTCTTGACTTCATTGGAGAAATCCATCCACCCTCTTCTGCTCAGCATAAATGGATGCTCAGTGCAACTGATTACTTTACCAAATGGATAGAAGTTATTCCCTCTAGACAGGCCACTGATACTGTAATAATAGGTTTTCTAGAGGCTAATATTCTATCTAGGTTTGGTTGTCCTAACAAAATCATCACAAGTAATGTTGTAGCCTTCAAGTCAAAGAAAATGCTT
The DNA here is from genome assembly GCA_000404065.3 of Pinus taeda. NCBI lineage: Eukaryota > Viridiplantae > Streptophyta > Pinopsida > Pinales > Pinaceae > Pinus > Pinus taeda. The sequence goes on from APFE030528043.1 coordinate 84,045, forward strand.
GATTTATATCACAAGTATCATATAACACTTGGTCATTCCACAACTTACTATCCTCAAGGGAATGGACTGGCAGAATCCTCCAATTAAAGTCTAATGAATATTATCAAAAAACTATTGGAAGACATAAGAAAACATGGAACAAGAAATTAACCAATGCTTTGTGGGTAGATAGACATACAACTAAGAAATCCAATGGAACCATTCCCTATGAGCTAGTGTATGGAATGGAGGCAGTTTTCCCCTTAGCTTTAGGAGTTCCAGTCATCCAATTACTTCAAGAAGCCCAAGTGGAACCAAATGATATACAAAGGAAAATTAACCAGACTATCCATTTACAGCAAACGAGGGAGGAAGTATACAATAGAGCCCAAGTACTGCAAGAATAACTTAAAAATATTTTTGACAAAAGGACCAAAGCAGAAGACTTCTACCTAGGAGACAAAGTGTTCAAGTGGGATTCAAGAAGAGAGGACAAATGGAAACATGGGAAGTTTGACTTCCTGTGGAAAGATCCTTACATAATATATGCCTTCAGAGGAAATAATTCATATTTTCTCAAAGAATTGGATGGTGCAGAGATCGAAGGAGGACCAGTTAATGGTCAAATGTTAAAGCACTACATTAACCCAATTTACTAATTTCACCAGTTCATTTGTAATACTATATCCTTCATAATGTTCAGTGTTGATTGGATGGTAATTTTGGAGTTGAAGCCTGAAGAGAGGGCCCTAAGCTTCAAAAGTTTTACTGTGAGTAAATATCAATAAGGCAACAAGGTAAAGGAGATTTACAGAACACAAACAAAGTCTTTCAAAGGCCATTGATCTATAGTTCTTGACTTTCCACTAGGAAAAGTCATCCCCAAGTGGAGCCACTATTATGTTCCTATACCAATAGGTGTCATATATCATGATTGACTTGGTTTAGCTCTGAAATATGTACATAACTTTGCTTTCTGCAAATGTTTTCCATATTCAAAATAAAAAAATTAAAAAATGTAAAGAGGGTATGTCCTAGAAAAAGAATAAAAGGAAAAAAATAATGGAAGGGTCACAAAAAAATAAAAAATGAACCCCAAGAAAAATAAAAAGACCATGAAAGTGTGCAAGTCAAAATGCCACTACTATTTCACTTTTTGTATAAATGATTGTGTGCAACTTGTTACCTATGCCACAATCCATGGTAACCAAATAGTTTAATCTTAGCTATTCCTTGTTTTGAATTTCATGCTTAGAGATAGAGAATAAAATCTGACCAAACTGTTTAATCTTGGCAGATAAGTAGATAGGTAGAGTGAATAAAATGAGCTCAATAGTTTAATCTGAGCCCTTGGATGTAATAAGGATAGACTTAGATAGATTTCTATTGTAAAAGGAAAAGAAAAGGTTTTGATAAGGGTTTGTCAGTTTAAGTGCACCCTAATAAAAGAAGAAAAAATGGTAGGATAAGTAGGTAGGGTAAGTAGATGAATGGTTGCAAAATTATGTATGATGAATGATTATCCAGATATCAAGTCATATACTTTCATCATCAAAAGCATTTAAAGATATGAATGAAAATGAATACATTTACATCATAGATAGAAGTCAAACTAATTAACCTCCTCACTCATTTTTTCCCTAAATGTTACTAATTTCCCATAAGTACTAAAGGCACTAACAACCTAAAATTTAAAGGGGCTTAGATCATTTCTTTGACTTCTGGAGGGACCGGACCTTCAACCCAATTACTTGTAAGGTTTAAGTGCTAAAACCCCTACATCAAAATTCACCCCCTTTAATAATTCATTCATTCCCTTCAAATCCTTTCCCAATGTAAAATAACTCTTTATGTGGGAAAAATAAATGGTTCTTTATAAAAACCCCCCAAACACATTTTATCCTGAGTCATAATGTTGGATGATGAATGTATTTTTGGAAACATTTACTTAGCACATTTTCTTTTTCCATAGTCATATTAACTTTTAGTTCTTATTATTTATTTAACTCTGGAAACAAATTACCCTTTCCCATATATTTAATTAAAATCCCAAATGTTAAATATCCTGCCCCATGGTTTAAAATATAAACCATAATAGAGTCGATCCACGACTAATTAAGAGCCATAACCCCTTGCCAAACCAAAAAAGGATTAATTAATCAAACTGTGATTAATTAATAACCCGTTCTTCCAATCATATCGCCCCTGACGTCATTAATTCACCCTAACCCACAATTAAAACCTTGTTGGGCCCCTCCATTAAATCTCGATCAAGTCCCTTCCCTGACCACCGTACGATCTAACCCCTTTAGATCCAACACCTGGCGCTCATATCGAGCAGTCTCCGAAGGCCAACCTTTACCCGCCTGATGTGAGCAGTTTCACTATTAACCACGCTGCTACGTGTCGCCTGATGAATGGCATTGGGCAGACCTCCCCTAATACCGCCAAGCGCCCAAAATCTGTGTGAAACAAACCACTTACCGCCCACTCGTTACGCGACAAACCATCTACTATTCAGTTCACACCATATTTTAAAAGTTTTCCCGTTAAAGATTCAAACACCAAGAACCCAGGTTTTCTCACCCTTCACCCATTCTACTATGTAAACTTATGAAACCCTTCTGCTCCACTTGAAGCCTATGCTAACCAATTCAAACATGGTTTACCTCCGAAATCATTTTGGACTCACTCCATAGACCTATAAAGCTTGATAAATCCATTAATGACCCTCCCTGTCAACCCAATGTTTTCCTAACAGTTTGTTTTGTTTTATAGGAGATCAGAAGACGGCAGCCTTGGATAAACAGTCTTAATACTAGTCATAAGACCTGTTTACTCCGATATTGTTATTGGGTCTATTCAAACATAAATGGAAAATAAAACATACAGTTAAAACACAAGCAGAGGAAACATGAAATTAAATAATTTACTGTTGAAATATACAGTAAAAACCTAAAACATACAATGAAGGCAAAATGACACAGTAAAGAAAAGTCAAAGTGCATCTGAGTTAAATAGTATCAGATTGAAAACCAAGTCAAGTAAATCAGCTAGCATGAAGATAAACAACAGGGAAGACAGTTACAGAGCATACAAATTCATGTCAAAGTGAAGACAGATGAAAAACAGAGTGGTAAAAGTAAACAGTAAACAGTAAAAGTAAACATGGATGTAGTAAGGATTAAACAGAGATGAAAACACTTTCACCAGTAACAATGAAGTTTATCCAAAGTAAAAGTGAAAAACAGTTAAAAGAAATTCAAGGTTAAAAGATGAAAGAAGAGTAGAAATGGTACATTCTTCAGAAATTTCCTATTTAAGTCATAGTTTTGCAAAAACTATTGTGACAAATCCAAGATGTATTTTGACAAAATGGAGGAGGTTTTTGTTCCTAAAAGGCTAATCTACAAAAACCTCTCTCACTATTTATATAGGTATTACCAAAAGGGAGATAAGTGCATGTCTTCACATCCTATTGTTCAGTTTGTGCAAAGTCTTGTTTTTGACATATTTTTGCAAAGAAGATTGTGAACAGTTGGAGCTAAATTTTGGGAAAATGAGGGAGGTTTATCTCAAAAAAAAAATCTTATCTACAATAAATTCTTTCACATTTTACATATCTATCTCAGATTGAGATATTCAATCCTATCATTAGACCCTAATATTGTAGAATTGTTGGAGCAAAATGCACAAAGAAAGGATGTAGTTAGTGACTGGGATACCTCATCATCACTTGAGAGTTGCTATCAAATTTGAATTTCACTTCTTTGTCACCATAAATCCATAAACATAGTGCCAAATAGATTCATTAGTTTTGAATGTCCTTTATTTAAGTTCTATTATTGTAAAATAGTTTGAGATATTTGTAAACCAATCTTGATATTTTTTCAAGATATTTTAGTTTAGAATTTGTATAAATACTTCTTCATATGAAGTATTTTGGGTGGATTCGAAGACATTTCTGGTATACATTTCATATCAAGCTATTGAGCTATCGTAATTGAGTCTGGATTGGCTGCTGGATCATGAAATAAAGTTAAAGACATTTCACAAGATTCTTGTGCATGATGGAAACCAAATAAGTATTATCTCTTCATGTTATTATTGTTTTCTCATCATGTTATAAATATTCACATGTTTTCTTTATAAAATCTGAATAGTAAACAAAGAAAAATATTTCAGAATTAGCTTTAAGCTCTTCGTTGTGACATGTTTACATTCTCACTGTTTTCTACTGAATTACCTTGTTTTGGGAAATCTTAGTTGCTCCCCTACTTCCGTAGTTTTTCCCTTAGGTCAAAAGTGAAGTATTCTTAATTGCCCTTTACCTTTGACCTCCCTCTTTTCCTCATCCTGATCCCGATTTAAGGATTCTTCATTACCCTTCTACCTTAACTAGGTTTACCTCATCCATTTCAACCCACAAATATGTTTTTTGTTGTACTAGATTGCCCTGTGAATTCTTCCTTTAGCAATTGATCTTATCCGGTTAAGCTACACTTTGTTTGACTCCATAGCCCAATGGACTGAAGGCTTGCTCTACCCATCCGTTCCTAGAATTCCAACACCCAATCAAAATCAAAACACCCTTAAATTTCATAACTAGCCTAATATCCCAGAAAACAAAGCTAAATCATAAAGAGAGAGCCCTCTATGAGTGTAGATCAGTTAGGATCTATACTTAAAATATTGGTTTGTAGTTTTCTTGGATCCTTTCCTTCTTTCAAATAACTTCTAAGGAAAATCTAAGTGATAACCGTACACACCTAAACAAGTATGGACAGACCAGTGATGGCCCCAAAGGGATTTTTGAAAGTGGGAAACAGGTAGAGGAAGGTCAATAAATCCCATAATACTGCCATTGGAGAATGCCTGTCAAAATCATATCAGCAAGTAGAAGCTATTTGTCTCTATCCCCTCTGAAGCAGTAATTCTTAAGTGGAAACCATGCTTATCCAGTGATATAGTTTGCATTTCAAGTTTACTTTTAACATCTTGATGTTCTATTGATCTGAAGGTTATTTGGAAGCAGATATAACTGGTTCGCCCAACGGTTTTCCATTTGTTGTGGCCACAACTACCACCCTATTGAAATATGCCTCTGATAGAAAATTTTCAATGGGCCCCCCTATTGATCTGTTCTTTCATCCCTCCAAATAATCTGTTTCATCCCAATGATTTTAACTCTGTGGAGAGCCCAATCTTCCATTCACAAATGAGTGCAGCCCTTTGACAAATCCCTCACTTAAGCCCTTCATTCCTATATTTATCAGGATTTGTTTAACCCCTTAAAACCCTCATCGCATTACTATTCCCATCACCATGCCTTATAGTGGAAATCCTTCGCAAAGCACACATGAATCACCCCTTTCGCTCATCGCCCTCTGCCTTGATCAAAGGGCCAAGGGCTAGTTTATCATGAGTGAATGAGAGAAATGCGAGTAAGTCCTCCATCGCATTGAAAATCATCAATCGGACAAGCCCCAAAACCATATATAAAGGGCACATAAGCATTCTGGACCCAATGGCCATATTAACAGAGATAAATTGTGTTTCAGATCTGGGACCATCTCTCATCGCTATCGACGGGGTTTAGGAATTATGTATATGGCGCGCCCTAACCACTTAGACTCACCAACAATTATAAACCCAGGCATATTTATTTTCAAATCTGCCCCAATGGCCCTATGTAGGTCTTTCCATATATCCATGTGTTTGCGATGAAACATTAAAGTCGGAGTTTTCCAAGGGGAATGGCAACATTGTGGACCCGAAGGGATTTATGAACATTAACGTATATGTTTTTTCAGGTCCACCTCCCAATCACATATTTCATACCGGTGGAGCCCCAGGCTTTATACATGCTACGCACAACAATATAGCGAACCCGCCAATCCTATTAAGCATATCATATAATATATCGGGTCCAGAGTTAATTGCTTATCGCTACCGGGAGGCACAGGGCTTATATATATAGTACGCTACCATCAACGGGACCCGATGGTTTTATAAACCAAGATATATATATATATATATATATCTATATATATATATATATATATATATATATATATATATATATATATATATATATATAATATATATATTTTTATTATATATATATATATTTATATCTAGTTCGGAGCATTTTGCATATCGCAATTAGCCCGGTCCAAAGTTTCATATATAGCACACAATAACCTCCCAGACCCTCCGTTGATTACAAAGCCTAGCGTATGAATTTTCAAGTCCACAATTTGGATTCAGATATGTGTTTTGCGGCAGTTTTCAGTGTAAACTGAGTTTGGCTTGCTAGGCTTAATCTATGCATAAAGCTAAAAACTAGGGGCCAATTCTTTTGCGTTTGATGGGATAAACATTCAATAGAGGCAATATTCATGTTTTAAAGCATTTTTGTTGTATTTTTATAAGCGTGATTGGTGTCTCTTATTTCTGCAGGCCAGGAGTAATGAATGCACAAGCGGATCTAGAAAAACCTTATATGCAGAGGTGTTATGTCGAAAGATCCAGCCTTTGACATTTTTAGTTGGTTTCCAAGTGTTACTTGCATGTTACGAAAACGAAACCACTCTACATCACATCATGAATAGGACACACAGCCATCCTCTCTAATCCATAACCATTCCGTGCCCAAGAAATGAAGCGCCCTAATGACAAGAAACACCCTTTACGTGTCAGCAGTGACACCGACTGTTTTCACTGGTTTCTTCTGATCAACATAATGAAGGAAGGAGAGGGAAGGTAAAGAGGTAGGGCAGACCAAGAGTGGGAGGCGTTTAGCATAAATATTTCCTCCAAAGAGGAGAAGGGGATTTTGATTCTGGAGAGTAACAGTGCCACTTTATTGTGAATGAGGAGGACTATTTTTGAGGGAAGAAGGAGCCTTTAGTTTCAGAATCATTGTATTGTTTTGGATTAGAGTGTTGTTATTAGCATGACTGTAAATATCATTTATATTTATGCAGATTGATGAATTACAGTTCACTATTAGTCTTTGTTAAATTGAATGTGATTCAGTTTCATGGTTAACTTGTGAATGGTCTCTCATTTGAAACTAAATTAAACATCAGTTGCAGTTTTAATTCCATAGAAGAATGTGGATTCCCATATGAGTGATTGGATTGCAATTTAGATTTAATCCAGTCTTTTCCAGCTATGAATCCAGTGATTGATTCATTTGGACTTGAATCCATGCATGATGTTTAACCTTCTTTATCACGCTCTTGCTAAACATATATATGATGTTTAAACTTCTGTATCATTCTCTTGGAAGATAGATTAGAGTAGTTAGAAGTAGCATATATAGGATTTAATACATAGAGGTTAGCTGTTTCATTTTGTTGATTTTGTTATCACTCAGGTTGTCCCTAGGCTCCTAATAGGGACACGGCCGAGGTAACCACAAACCAATCTTTGGATTGCAGGTTCTAGCCCACTTGCAACCGGAGAGGGCTCTCTCCTTATGATTCAACTTTTGTTGGTGATTTTAGGCTAGCTTTTTGGCTTCAAGGGAGTGTTGTTTGTGATTGGATGGAAGGTAGGATTCTCAAACAAAGAGGCAAGGTAAAGTGTGATAAGTTTCGAACCATTGGGCATGGAGTCACAGATTGAGGCTTGCGAGCGTTTTCTTGGTCACAAGGGGATACGGAGCGGGATAGCCACTCAGGATACAATTATCGGTCTGCTGAAAATATGGAATGAACATCAGGGATGAAAGGCAAAGGAGAATCATTTCATCATGCTGAAAAAGAGGAGAAATGCATGAATGGGATCCAGGAGCAATTAAGAATTCCTAAACATGCACTCATATGTGAAAGAAACAGTGTAAACAAGATCATTTAAGTATACATGCTCATAACTATTTCTGAGGAAAACATCGAGAAACACAGAAATTGAACTTAAGGTGTACTGAAACAAATCTTAAGCTATTATTTTTTTCTGCAATTTAGAAGGCGGAATGGTGGTAAAAAAACATAAAAGTAAACAGAGGAGAGAAACACTTATTGGATCATGTAGAGACGCAGGAATTCCGTAGTCATTCCTTGGCCAAGAGAAAACATCAAGCAGTTTCGCAATCCATGCTTTCAGCAATCTTTGATTATGGAAATTAGGACAGTTACAGTGTGAGTCCCTGCTCAGAGAAAATGCTGGAAAGAAGACTGACCAACTACTACTACCAACCAACCAACCCCTCAAAACATTGTTCAGGGTGGTATTTATAAGCAAAATATCGGAAAGACATCATTACAACCGACCTAAACAGGACTGCTAGAAAACTCTTCAAAAATCTAAGTGTTGCTGGAATTAAATGCAAGTAAATCTTTTTGGGCTGCGCTAGGGGCAGCTGAATCAGGAAAGATGACAATGTGGCCCTTGGGGGCTAGATGCGGTGCTGCCAGAATGATTGTGCTTTGGGAACTGCAGTTCTGCTCTGGTGTGAGTTAAATGTGCAATAATTATGATTTGAGAGCTTCAAGTGGCTTCGCCCTCTTTCTATGAATCTGCTGGAAGATATTAAATGTTCTCCTGCTTCGGGCCGCTGCTCAAGGTTTCCACTGATACTCTTTTCCGATACATTGATGGCTTCCGCCGTCGACTGATACTCTTTGACACGCTTGACGCTTGATGATTTGATATGATACACTTTAAACTCTGTCATTGATCTGCTGTTGTCTTTAAACCGGATCATTTTGGCACGATCAGGCGATTTTCGGGCTTTTCGGCGCACAAGGGGCTAAGAAATCAAAAGATTCCCCGAAGATTCCTCGAAACGACCTATTTCCTGTAGCGATGCGTGATTAGCGTGTCGCGCTAATCGCACATCGAAAACTGCCTCTGTTTCTTGTTTTGGAGCTCCGAAGTGCGATTTTTCTTCCTGCGCGAAGTTTCGGCTTTGTGGCTACTAATGTCAGCATGACGTCGGCTGTACGGCGGATGACGTCAGCTGTGGTGGGTCCCTGGTACAAAATGACATGGCGAGGTGCTGATATAGGAGGTAATGCGATGAATTAGCTCCGATGTGATCGCAATATCGCATCAGCGGGGAATGGAGGGTGCTTGAGTTGGGCATTTGGCGCTTGCAACCGCCGACTGCCGATATCGCGATATCGCGTCGGGTGGTGACGGATGGGTCATAACTTGCATGGAGGGGAAAGTGTGATCTTGCGATGCGATCTGGCTTTAAGGTTCTACGGAGTGTAAGTTTTGGGAGGAAAGAGCAAGTAGGTGGGTGCGAAGGGCATTTTGAGGTTTCAGAAGGGGTCCGACTACCTGAGAGGGATTTTATACTCTGGAAGGAGTCCATTGTATCTGGGAGATGGTTTGGAGGTCAAGGGTTCTTGCTTAGTTTCTGATAAACAAAGAAGGGGAGTTAGTTATACCTCTTTTGAGCTTCTCGCATAGAATTTCTTGCTGATTGTGTCCTGAATAAGATGACACCTGAAAGTCTGGAATTGATCAGCAATTAGGATTCAGCAACCTCAGAACTACCTACCCAGCCTACTTACCTAGCATTTTTTCTTCTTTTGATTTGGGTGCACTTAGACTTGCAAACCTCATTCATTTTTTTTTTGATGTTTTCTATTACATACTACCCTTTTTTCTTCCAAGCCAGATTAAGCTGTTGGTCCTCTCTTCTCTAACCATCTAAGAATCTGCCAAGATTAAGCTGTTTGGACAGATTTGCATTCTCTACATTCTAAAACAGGAAATTTAAACCTAGGGAGACCAAGATTAGGCTGTTTGGACCTCCCTTTAACTAAAAAATTGGCGATACCGAGATAACTTTACAAAATTTGGAAGGCAATTGAATGAACTTGAAGTAGCCTTCTTCGTTTGGAGACTATTAAGCAAATATGGAGCATTGCAGGATGCAAAGTACGACATATTTGGCCTGTAAAATGTCAATCATGAAATATGAATACCCTACTGTAGCAGGAAGCTAACAATGGCTCCACTTGGGGATGGCTTTTCCTTGTGAGAAGTCAAGAACAGCAGGTCAGAACGCCTTGGTCTTTAGTTATCGCTGTTTTTTGCAAAGCGCCGCCTGCTTTCTTCTGCATGCTTTAGTATTATAAACTCTAAGAAAAGGACAAAACTGATATACACAACTATGTACAAACCAACCACCATCTGCCCTTTTTCAAGCAGGAGGATCATTGTAGTGCTTCAACATCCGTCCATTGACTGGGCCTTCTTCGGCTGTGCTGTCATCAAGAGATTTGAGAAAGTAGGTGTTATTGCCTTGCACAACGCTGATAATGTATGGACCTTTCCACAAAAAATTGAATTTTGCGTGTTTGCCCTTGTCTTCTCTTCGTGCATCCCATCTTAGAACTTTTTTGCCTACCCAGAAATCCTCAGCTTTAGTCTTCTTATCAAACATTTTCTTGAGTTTTTCCTGTAGATGCTGAGCTTGTTTGAAAACTTCTTCTCTGGTTTGCTGAAGCTGAATGGTCTAATTAATTCTTCTTTGCATGTCATTTGGTTCAACCTGAGTTTCTTGCAACATTTTGATAGTAGGTATGCCCAGGGATGAAGGAAACTTGGTTTCCATGCCATATACAAGCTCATAGGGGCTCATCCCGATGGATTTTTTGGTGGACAGTCGGTCTGCCCATAGGGCATTGGTGAGCTTTTTGTGCCAGTTCTTTTTGTTTTCTTCTAGCATTTTCTTTATGATATTGATGAGGCTCTTGTTGGAAGACTCGGCCAAGCCATTACCTTGTAATAAGACGGTCTCTCGAAAGCTTGCTTGGCCTCAAGAGACCGTCTTACCTTGGCGTCCTTTTTTAGCATGTTGCTCAATAGCCTTACTAGCTCGGCTAAATTGGGGATAAATCTCCTCAGGAAGTTGATCTTTCCGAGGAATGCTTGCAATTCTTTCGTGTTTCTTGGGTAAGGGATTTGGAGGATAGCTTGAATTCTTTCTGGGTCAATTCTGATCCCATCTTTTGATATTATATGCCCTAAAAGCTTGCCTTCCTCCAGGGCAAATAGAGACTTCTTAGGGTTCAAGGAAATGTCGTATTTCTTGCATGTGATGAAAATTTGCCTTAAGTGCTTAAGGTGGTCTTGATCGGATTTGGAAAATGGGGTCAGGTCATCCAAGTAAACTACGAGGAAATCGTGTATCTCCTTGGCAAACGCAATATCCATTGCCCTTTGAAAGGTAGCACCAGCATTTTTCAGCCCAAAAGGCATTTTAACATATTTGAACGTTCCCCAGGGTGTGGTAAAAGCTGTTTTGTCCTGATCGTCTGGGTGAACAAGGATTTGATTAAATCCTGAGAATCCATCTAGTACAGAGATCCTAGAGGAACCCACTACTCTTTGCAAGATATGATCCATTTTGGGTAACGGGTAGTGGTCTTTTAGAGAGACCTGGTTTAAATTTCTCAAATCTACACACAGTCTTATCTCTCCTGTTTTCTTTCTGGTGGGAACTAAGTTAGACACCCATTCAAAGAATCTGATGGGCGCAATGATACTTGCTTCAAACATTCTTTTTATTTCTTTTTCAATCAAAGGAAGAAGCATGGGGTTGATTCTTCTGAGTTTTTGTTTGAACGGTTTCTGATTTGGCTTTAAGGGAATGGTATGCTGTATTACTGAAGTGTCATAGGACTTTAAGTCTTCATAACTCCAGGCAAATACATCTTGAAACTCTTTGAACAGATCCACATATTTTGGTTTTTGGTCAGGAGGCAGATTTTTGGATAGTTTAATCATTCTGGGATGTTCTGCTGTTCCTATGTTGTGTTCTTCTATGGCAGCATTCAAAGGTTCCATCTTTGGTTTTTTGGCCACATCGTTGTCATCAAACATGTCTTCTAATGGAGTAAGGCCGGCAGGCAGAACGTTTCCTTTTAGGTCAATAACTCGTCTTTTACTTCGGTTGCCTTATGTGAACAAAGCTGTTTCAGTTGGCCTATGTTTGTAGTGTCAAAAATAGTTGGGCTTAGTATTTGTTTAGCCGTGGTAGCTATTAGGGTCAGGCGGTTTTCTTCTGCTAACTGTTGTGATTCGGCTATCACATCCATGTCAATGTTTGTGCTAGAGAATTCGTCCTCCAGAGTCAAAAAATTGTTAATCTGGGCATCATCTTGGAACACCTACCAATTCTCGACATTGTTAGGGACTGAGGGTCTGTGTTTTATTTCAGCAGTGAAGTGATGACTCAATCCAAAGGGAAGTCTACATGTGCTAGCGAAGGTGGCTAGGCTATGGGCATGAACATTATGGTCTCGTGCAATTTTGGCCAGCTCAAAATTACTGAAGGCGCTAAGCAATTCGCTGGCAGCGGCTCTGTAAGTTCTCATTCTACTATCATTAGCGACAAAGTTTCCCTTTATCTGTTGTATGATCAGATCTGAATCACCTAGGATGGAAATGGTGGTAGCTCCCAGGGTTTTGAGCAACTTGAGACTTAAGAGGAGAGCTTCATACTCCGCCATATTGTTTGTACATTTAAAATTGAGTCTATAGGCATGGCCTTGTGCATGACTCTCGTGAGTATTGTAAATCCACACTCCAGCCCCTGCTCCTAAGTTGTTAACTGCACCATCAAACTCTAAATACTACGTGGCTTCTCGTCCGAGGGTGTATCGAGAATTCTAGTGGTTTGTGGAGCGAATGAGCTGATGATTTCTGTTTCAGGATTTTCTTCTTGCCCTGCGTTGGTTGCCTTGGCTGTTGGGACAATTTCATGGGTATTGGCAACTGATCTCTCGTTGATATTGGTTCCTAGCTCCAGAGAGGACGGCTTATCGTGAGTTGGAGGGCTAGAGTCATCATTAAACAAAATAAAAGAATCCATATCAGAATGGATTGAGTATATTGGGAAATTTTGGGGTTTCTCCTCGCTACTTACCACATACTTCATTAATGTTTCTCTGTAAAGTCTCTTTGGTTTCCCAAAGACCGATATGGTGGCGTATGAGAGGTCGAGTTGAAGGGATCCTTGCAATTTATCTCCCCACGATCTGGATAGCAGCATGCCATATTTTTTGGGAATGTCAGCAACTACTACGTCCATTAGGATTGTCTTGTTGGGAAATTGGACTAGGGAGACACAAAGGTCTTTGATTAGGCCTAGACATTTGACCTGACTCGAATCAAACGAATACAGATCTTTATAGGGTCTGGTGACATCGAGATTCAACCTTTCCATTACAGCTTTGGGCATGAGGTTATGTGAGGCGCCTGAGTCAAACATAGCATTGTGCAGTATCTTATCATGTATGTGCAGGCTGACATAGAAAGGTGGAACAGGTCCGTATGTTGTTTTTCTGTCAACTTCTGGCCCGAACAGTAGTTCAGGGGTGTCATCTAAAACGTTCACATCATCCCTAACTTCCGGCAATTGAAGTGATTTTTGAATTTGTTGTCTATATACATCATGCTTAGCCAGTTCTGAGAGGGGAATGGAGATCTTGAGTTTTCCAATTTCTGTTTCTAAACTGAACGGTTTTTCCACTGGGTTTCGGGCATTGACACTGGTGAACTTTTCTTTTTCAGGCATACTCTTTGTATTTTCTTTTGGAGCGTCCGTGACACAGTGTATGACTGTCTGTGGTATCTCTATTCTGGGTAGATCTTTGGGAATGCTCTTCAGATCTTTTTCCGGATGGGAGGTAGGCAGAGGCTGCTCAATAGAACCATGTGTATCTGTTACATCTTCCACAATAACCTGATGAGGATTTGGGACATGGCTGTCAGCTGGTTGGCTGTTAGTGATCTTCCCTTTAGCTTTGTTGGGTTGTTTGCTATCTTTTGCTTTGCTAGGTGGAAGAACATCGACCGTTCGTGCTTTTAGTTTGTATTGCTTATGTACTTCGTATATAGCAGTTTCATATCCTTGTTTAAAGTCAAAGGACTCACCCGATTTGGTGCGGAATTGTTCTGTATCAAGGTATGGCCGGTTTTCTTCCGTGAGGAAGGTTTGCTATTCATTTTCTGAATCAAACAGGTTCATTAGGGTCCCGTCTGTGGGCTCAGCGGATGTAGATGCCTCAGCATAGTTTTCTTGAAAAGGAGGTCTAATGTCGTGGTCCTGACTGGCCCTGCCTATGTTCAAGTTTTGGGTCTTCCTGAAGTTTGGGTTCCTTGTGGCATTGGGCTGTTGACTTTCCCATGAATTTTTCCTCTCAACATTGTCTAATCTGTCTCCCAGCCTGTTCATGCTATTAACGACCACATCTATCTTCTGCTCGAAAGAGGAGGGTTCTTCTTTGAAGGTGGTTCTTCTCTCAGTTCTAGTTTTGTTTCTTTTAGCGATTAGATTTTCTTCCACGCTCACTGCATCGTCTTGCATTTCTGCGAGGCTTTGAGGGGCTCTTTCCCTTAATTGATACGCCATCTCGGCATCAAAACCATCAGGGAATTTTTATAACGCAAAGTCGGGTGGAGGTCTTAAATTTGGTGGTATTGCATTGTAAACATTGTTAAATCTGGCGCAGTAATCCAGAACAGCTTCCCCAGGTCCTCTCTTGATAGTATCATACTCGGATAGAATGTGTAGGGGGTCCTTCTTTTTCTCCCATCTGTTAATGAAAGTCTGGTATAAGGCTTCTGGGTTTAGTATAGAATTAAGTGGAAGTGCTCTAAACCAGGTTCTGACATCACCGGTCAAACTTTGGACACAGATCTTCATTCTTACACTCTCATCATCTATCTCATAACTCTCGAAATAATCCTGCATTTTCTTTGTATGTTGTAGGGAGGTGTAGGATGTTGTGCTATCGAAGTAAGTGATTTTCGATTGGTAGTCCTGAGGCATAGCCCCGGGATTAGCAGGTAATTGTAATGGTGCATATCTAGCCATGATGACGGGGATGAGCGGAACACCTAAGGCGACGGGGATTATAGGAATAACAGGCAAAAAGGGAGTTGTAGAGGTGGTAGGGATATGGGATAGAGGTGTGGCGGAGCTACTTGGAGAAGGGGGTGATGAGCCAGGGGAACTCGGGGTCGACCGGAATAAAACTTTGACAGGGGTTGGTACGGCAATTGGTTGAACTGTTTCAAGACTAACAGGGGTTTGGCAATCTTTTTGTTTTTGTTTTTTGACAATTTTGGGAATTAGATTTGGATTTTCAATGATAGGGGGGTTGTTTGGGTCAGGATTTGATCGTGTATTACGTGTTTCTTTCTTAGGAGCCAACTTCTAATATATCTTTGGTGCAACGACACAAGTCGACCGAGCCTTTCACAGGTCGGTTTCTTCCTCTGTAGAGCTGCAGACTGGTTTTATTAATTTATCTGAGGAGGTCCCCAGTGGAGTCGCCATTATGCTATCACTCAGGTTGTCCCTAGGCTCCTAATAGGGACACGGCCGAGGTAACCACAAACCAATATTTGGATTGCAGGTTCTAGCCCACCTGCAACCGGAGAGGGCTCTCTCCTTATGATTCAACTTTTGTTGCTTTCTGGCTTCAAGGGAGTGTTGTTTGTGATTGGATGGAAGGTAGGATTCTCGAACAAAGAGGCAAGGTAAAGTGTGATAAGTTTCGAACCATTAGGCATGGAGTCACAGATTGAGGCTTGCGAGCATTTTCTTGGTCACAAGGGGATACAAAGCGGGATAGCCACACAGGATACAATTATCGGTCTGCTGAAAGTATGGAATGAAAATCAAGGATGAAAGGCAAAGGAGAATCATTTCATCATGCTGAAGAGGAGGAGAAATGGATGAATGGGATCCAGGAGCAATTAAGAATTCCTAAACATGCACTCATATGTGAAAGAAACAGCGTAAACAAGATCATTTAAGTATACATGCTCATAACTATTTCTGAAGAAAACATCGAGAAACGCAGAAATT
>APFE030528043.1:102658-113884 GCA_000404065.3 Pinus taeda
CATGGAATGTTAGACACAATCATGCAAACTCAATTATATGTTAAAAATCTAAAGTTGTAGAATTCTTACATAGTGTGGGAGTGCAAACAAAACTCTTAGAAAAATCCAAAGCTAAGTCTAGAATAAAATGAAATGAAGTAAAAAGGATACAATAATATGATATCCTTGTATACATGTATATAAATGGATAATATAGAAGCCTAAGTGAATAATTCCAAGGCTGGAGGTGGATGATGTCAAGAATGCCCAATTCTGATGAGAATTTCTTTAGATAAGAACTACTATTTGGGTCCATTGTAACATATGAATAAGGCAACTAGGCTATATCAAATCATTAATGTTTTTCTTATATTTATGGATCATTACAATATAAGTAGATAAATTTCAAACATAATTCCCTTCCCATTTTGTTCCTCACTTGTGGTACAATATATTAGTTGTGATTTCCAGCAAATTTCCAACATCAAAAAATATATAGTAATCACCAGTAGTAATCCCCAAAATAGTATTATTTTGGAATGTAACTTTCAGATTCCACTTTCTGTATTATTCTTGAATGGAAAATCCACACTGAATTCCAATGCCAAACTTCCAATTTTAGGGAACACCTACTGTCATCTTTAATCACTCAAACTCAAAACATCAATGATAATTATAATGAAAATATAAAATAAGAGTAGATTTGATCTATTTTGCAGATTTACACTAGTAGAAAATTAAAAATTAGTGATTATGTGACTAAAAAGGTTAGTCACCACAACTTTTCCAAGTGAAATACTACCAAAAGTGAGGAATGTTAAGTGACCAAACTAAAAATGACTAACATAGGTCACTAATTTAGTCATGGGTTAAAATATGTAACTAGCTAATAAGTAATACAACTTAAAATGACTAACATGAATGACTGATTTAGTCTAAGAACAAAACTACAGCTACCTAACAAGTTCTACAATAAGATGCATCAGTTTTTTATGTTAGTCATCTTAATTGTGTCAAGCAATTTAAACATACCAGTGATAGGGGACTGAAAGGTTGTTAAAGATTGGTTGAAAGGTTATACTTCAACACTTCTTCATCCTCGCATGGTGTATAGGTAAGCCAACTTTACATTATTTTTCCCTAATAATTTGAAATTTTAAAAAGATATCTTTTAATAAAAAATAATATTTTTATGTGTATTTTTTAAAAATCTATTCATTGAATCTTAATTTGGATGTCTATTCCAATTTTGGAAATTATTTGAAGTAGCATCTGTAAGTTTTAAAACTATAATATCAGATAAAAAACTACTTTAATTTCATATTAACCCAACCTAGATGCATCGTAATCTTGGATTTATCAAGCAACGAGAGGGATCCAATCTCTCAAGGTGCAAACTATTTTTTCCTGTGCAAAACTTGAGGAAATGTTTGCACCTTGAGAGATTGGATCCCTCTCGGCACTTGATAGTTATAGGGTTAATATGGATCTAGGTTGTTCATATAATATTATATAATATCTATATTTGTATTTGTGTCTCTTTGTTATTCCCTCTCTCTATCTCACCCCCCAAACATACACACACTCTCTCTCCCTCTCTATCTATATACTTCTCTCTATTCCCTACTTCTCTCCTCTCTCCCTCATTCTCTCTCCATGACTCCCCGTTCACCCCCTCTCTCTCCATGTTTCTCCCTTTATTTGTTCTCATTCCCTCCCTCTCCTGCCTCCTCCAATTCCATCTCTCTCCCCTCATCTCTATCTTCATTCCTCTCTATCCCTTATCTCCCACCTCCCTCTATCTCCCCCCCAAATCTCCTTCTCTCTCTCTCGCTCTCTTGTGTCCAACTCTATCACTATCTTCCCCCCTCCTAGCCCTTCTCCTTCTCTATGTCTCCATCTCATTGCCTTCCTGTTCTCTCCCTATATCTATCCTCTCCTTTTCTTTCTCTTCCCTTCACTACTCTCTCCCTCACTCTCTCTGCATCTCTCCATTCTCACTCCTCTCTCTCTCCACCTCTATCTCTCTATGTCTTTGTTCTTTCCTTCCTCTCTCCCACTCCAACTCAATATCTCTCTCTCTCTCTCTCTCTGCCATCTCTCTTCCTTCCTCTCGCTCCCTCTCTCCCACCTCACTCTCTCCCCCACCATCAATCTCTCTTTCTCTCTCTCACTGCCCTCCAACTTTTTCACTATCTCCCTCCCTCTCTCCGCCCCTTTCCCAACTCTCTCTTAAATTTGATCACTTTGTATTGTGTTTAATAAATTGTCTAAAATAAAAAAACGTAATTGGTTTTAAAATATTAAACTTATATTTTGGAGCAATCATGTCAAAGAAAATAAAATAATGAAAAACTTTAAAAAATCATGAACTATATTTAATTTATTACAATTAGTCAATTTTCTTTCTCTAATCCTTAGCTGAGATGGATCCATGTTGGTTGTTTCTGAAAACATTAATTTAATTTCTATGGTAATATTTTTAGTAGTAGTGAGGATACAGGGTTTAGATATATCTCAAATATCTCAAATTATAACATTTTCCCTTTTAGATTCAATTAAAAATTGTTGTAAAATTAAATTAAAATAAACATTTTTACTATGAAATAAGTTATGGTTTTTTGGCATGTGGTATTGTTAAGCCATGGCATTGGTCCATGGTATTGTAACAAATCCAATTTACAAGTTAACATCCATGGTAAAGTGAGGGTGAATATCCATGCTTAACAATCTAGTCATATTGTGATAAAATATTTTAATTGTGAAATAATTTATGTTTTTTGGGCATGTGGTATTGATAACCCATGGTATTGTAACAAAGGATATTATTTACAAGTTAATAATATCTACCATAATGCCGGGGTGAATATCCATGGTTAAGAATCTTGTCATATTGTTATAAAATATTTTGGTTGTGAAATAAGTTATGGTTTTTGCACTTGTAGTATTGATAACCCATGGTATTGGCCCATGGTATTGTAACAAAGCCTATTCACAATTTAATAACAAAATCAAAATATAACAAATTGAATTTTATTAATTTTGTTAATTTAACTTTTTATTATTAATTGAAGCCATATTTAAATGTTTACACTCACCCCAATATCATTTTTAATTTATTCTTCTTCTTTTTAATTTAGGGTCTTACACAAAAAAAACAAATTCTTATTAAAAATGAATCATTTAACCCAATTGAAATTTATATATTTTATTTTATATTATACATATTTTATTTTATTTTTCCATTATAAATATTTTTTTCTTTTTTTCATTTCTAGTTTAGTGCATTGGGTTCAAATAAAATATTCACAGATTACAACATCACATTGTAGCACAACATTTTTCTCTAGTTTGTTAATATCTGTGTGGAAATTCCAGAAGAAGGAAGACCATCAACGTGATCTATGGATTTTATGGGATTTTAATGCTAGATGGATTTTGCATGGCAAAAAACTTAGGAGAGAAATAACGATTAAATGGAGGAAGGGAAAGGTTACTGGGCATGGAGATTTTGGCTATTTGTAGATGGGTATGAATTTGGACTCTGGAGAGTTCTTCCTTTTTACTAAAGATGAGTTTTGTTCTTATGGGTAAATAATTTCGAGGCTTTATATGATCAAATAATAAATTTCATCTGGATTTGAGGGTTTAATGATTAATGATTATGATAATGCAGATATTGATTGCGATCAACAATTCATCAAAAGATAATGCAGAAGAAAGCATTTTTTGTTCGTTATAAGAGGTAGTTGAGGTTATCTTTTGTTCGTTATAAGAGGTAATTCAAGGGTATCTTGATCTAGTTAGGAAGTAGCTTGGTAGGGTTGTTCCTCTTGCTCACAACTATTTTTTTGTGTAATTTATGCTACTTCTATTATTGTACAAAAAAGGTTACAAAAAAGCTTACATTCGCCAAGCTGAGATGGTTACAGCTGGACTTTAACACTGGAACAAGAGACCATAAACACCGTCCATGACTAAAAGACTGTAAGACTGAAAGACAGAAGGACTGAAAAGTGGACACAGACCAGAACCCATTGAAGGCCAGACCGCTTGACACATTCCAAAACTTCCTATCCCGGCCTTTGCGAGGAGATACAAACATATATACATATAACAATAGACATAGATGCATATGTAGACTAAATTCGACCTGAACATACCTGAAAGGAACAAAACTAACCCACAGCAAACGCTACACACTTTGGCAGCCGAACACACAACCTGAAACCGCAGTAGCAACCTCCAAAACAGCGAGGAGACGAGCTCAAGCATCCACGAAGGTGGATGGTTGCTCCTCAACAATTCTGCAACCATATTGATCGGACGCACTCGTGTCTGTGTAGGGAGTATCATCCTTTTCCGGCTCGCTTGGACCCTCCACCGCACCCGAGAAATGCAGAAATTGAACTTAAGGTGTACTGAAACAAATCTTAAGCTATTCTTTTCCTGCAATTTAGAAGGCGGAACGGTGGTAACAAACATAAAAGTAAACAGAGGAGAGAAACACTTATTGAATCATGTAGAAGCACAGGAATTCCGTAATCATTCCTTGGCCAAGAGAATACATCAAGTAGTTTCGCAATCCATGCTTTCAGCAATCTTTGATTATGGAAATTATAACAGTTACAGTGCGAGTCTCTGCTCGGAGAAATTGCTGGAAAGGAGACTAACCAACTACTACCAACCAACCAACCCCTCACAACATTGTTCAGGGTGGTATTTATAAGCAAAATATCGGAAAGACATTCATTACAACTGACCTAAACAGGTCTGCTAGAAAACTCTTCAAAAATCTAAGTGTTGCTGGAATTAAATGCAAGTAAATCTTTTTGGTTGTGCTAGGGGCAGCTGAATCAGAAAAGGTGACAATGTGGCCCTTGGGGGCTAGATGCGGTGCTGATGGAATGATTTTACTTTGGGAATTGTAGTTCTGCTCTGGTGTGAGTTAATTGTGCAATAATTATGATTTGAGGGCTTCGAGTGGCTTCGCCCTCTTTCTTTGAATCTGCTGGAAGGTATTAAATGTTCTCCTGCTTCGGGCCGCTGCTCAAGATTTTTACTGATACTCTTTGCCGCTACATTGATGGTTTCTACCGTTGCCTGATACTCTTTGACACGCTTGATGCCTGATGATTTGATCTGATACACTTTAAACTCTGTCACTGATCTGCGGTTGTCTTTAAACCGGATCACTTTGGCACGATCGGGCGATTTTCGGGCTTTTTCGGCGCGCAACGGGCTAAGAAATCAAAAGATTCCCCAGAACGGCCTATTTCCCGTAGCGATTCACGCTAATCGCGCATCGAAAACTGCTCTGTTTCTTGTTCTGGAGCTCTGAAGTGCGATTTTTCTTCCTGCGCGAAGTTTCGGCTTTCTGGCTACTGATGTCAGCATGACGTTCGCTGTACGGCGGATGACGTCAGCTGTGGTGGGTCCCTAGTACAGAATGACATGGTGAGGTGCTGATACTGGAGGTAATGCAATGAACTAGCTCCAATGCGATCGCGATATCGCATCGGCGGGGAACTGAGGGTGCTTGAGTTGGACATTTGGCGCTTGCGACCGCCGACCACCGATATCGCGATATCGGGTTGGGTGGTGACGGATGGGTCATAACTTGCATGGAGAAGGAAGTGCGATCTTGCGATGCAATCTGGCTTTTAATGGTCTGCGGAGTGTTAAGGAAGTTGGCAAGGGGTTTGTTTTGGGCGAAAAAGTAAGTAACTGGGTGTGAAAGGCATTTGAGGTTTCAGAAGGAGTCTGATTACCTCAGAGAGATTTTATACTCTGGAAGGAGTCCACTGTATCTGGAAGATGTCTTGAAGGTTGAGGGTTCTTGCTAAGTTTCAGGTAAACGGATCAATTCCCGGGGAGTACTTATGGTTATTTTTCAACCAGGGGGAGGGATATTTATATAGGGGATGATTTACATAATGTTAGTAGGGAGATGGCAAAATATAGGGAGATAAATAATAATGTTAGTGGTTAATGTGGAGATGGTAAGAAAGCGCTAAGTTCAGGAGACCTTAGGCTGTTACAAGGGGGTAGAACCATTCTTTAGAGAAAGTATGGAACCACTTTGAGTAAAGCAGATCTTTACTCAAGCTAGTGTTACGAAATGATGGAACTTAAGAGGTGTCAAGCAGACCTTGACCTCCTTTGGGGAAGTTAGTTAATGATTGGGGAAAGCAGAGAAGGGGAGTTAGTTATACCTCTTTTGAGCTTCTCGCATAGAACTGCCTGTTGATTGTGTCCTAAGTGAGATGACACCTGAAAATCTGGAACTGATCAGCAATTAGGATTCAGCAACCTCAGAACTACCTACCCAGCCTACTTACCTAGCATTTTTTCTTCTTTTGATTTGGGTGCACTTAGACTTGCAAACCCATCATTCATTTTTCTTTTGATGTTTTCCTATCTACATACTACCCTTATTTCTTCCAAGGGCCCAGATTAAGCTGTTGGACTCCTCTGCTTCTCTACTTATCTAAGAATTTGCCTGATTAAGGTCTTTGGACAGATTTGCATTCTCTACATTCTAAAACAGGAAATTTAAACCTAGGGAGACCAAGATTAGGCTGTTTGGACCTCCCTTTAACTGAAAAATTGGCAATACCGGGATAACTTTACAAAATTTGGAAGGCAATTGAATGAACTTGAAGTAGCCTTCTTCATTTGGAGATTGTTAAGAAAATATGGAGCATTGCAGGATGCAAAGTACGACATATTTGGCCTGTAAAATGTCAATCATGAAATATGAATACCCTGCTGCAGCAGGAAGCTAACAGATTTAATTGAAGTCTTCTTCCCGAAAGCAATCTTTCGACATGTTCAAGTGGTTTATGGGGTCCCTTAAAACCTGTCGAAGCTAGCCAACCCAAGTGAAAGCAAGTCTAATTGGGGCTCACAATTGGGTTAGTTCCCCTTGTTGACATAGTGTACATTAGCCATATCAACACAAATATGCCTAGATCATCATTGTGTCTAGAATGTATGCCGAGACCAAGTGTGTCATTGTGGGATCGCTGAAATCCTCTTCATCACAACTATGTCGAGATTATGAATGTGTCTAGAGTGTATGTCGATATCCCTGTGAGATAACCTTCATCCTCCTCATCACAAATATGTCAAGACTGTGACTACATCTAGTATGAGAAGAGTGTATCCATGTGAGATCACCTACATCTTCCTCATCACAAATATGTTGAGAATGTGACTACGTCTAGTATGTCAAGACAGTGATCATCAAGATTGTGAAGAGGTTGAGACTTCATCTCTATGGTACCCATCCAAAAAACACAGAGATGCCTGTCCTAATATTCTGCCTTCTGTGGTGACCCTAGCAGCATATATATAGTGGTTTGCCTCTACACTTGAGCTGACATGACATGCTGAATAGGTGTGTCTCTATAGGTGAGTCGACATGACTTCTTTTGTTATTGTTTGGAGGCTGACTTCTTCAAGATGGATTGTGCTTCTCTTTGGAAGGCTTCTATACATTTCTATAGACTTGCATACATTAAACATAGGCTCAAGAAGATTTCTTCGTACATGGCATTAATTCTAGACTCTAAATGAAAAATCTTATTATTCTAAAATCACTTGCTCATGAAACCCATGAAGCAAGTTTACAATAATAATTTTGTTCATTTTATGACATCATTTACATCAATCATAATTACATGTCATTATGAAGACTGAACCTAGTTACACTTTCTTCAACACCCCCTCTTAACTAGGGAGGTATTCATAATGGTACATGTTCATTTTCAATCTAGAGAATTTATCATAAGAAGATTCAGATTTGTAATCCATCTGTATAGCATCATAGTAACCAACATTTTTTCCCTAACAAGGCCTTGACTGAAAACTTTATCTCTCACTAGATCATAAAATAATGTCGATGAGACCATTGACTATAGACACCTTCATCATTGTTTCTCAAGGTACTTACCCACCCAGGTGTTCACTGAGTATGACCTTCTAGGAATATTCTTATCTTAGGTTCCCAACCCTCAAAGAATATCAATCCTCTTGCCTAGTCTTATCTTGGATGACCTACAGATCCTCAAAGAGCATCGGATGCCAAATTATTACCCAATCATCCATTCTTTCTTCCCAAGTGAAGACAAGAATGTTGTGTCTATCTCTCCCTCTCAACTAGGGAAGTTATGCCTATTCCTGTAAAGGAATGTACCAAAGCTCCTTCTAACCAAGAACTTGCCTAAGCTTCCTCTTAATTAGGGACTTGTTAGAGATCCCTCTTAATTAGGGACTTGTTAGAGCTCCCTCTTAACTATGGACTCTTCCTTTCATCAACAGCTTCTTCTTCGTGGGTCCTTCAGTTGCTTGATCATTTTTTTCCTTGATGTTAAGAAAATAAGTCGAGCTTCTTCCTTTTAGGGAATTATCCATCGATCACTTTCCTCCCTAGTTTGTCATGTCATTCCCTTCTTCATGGAAAGTGGCTTTCTTGGTGTTAGAGTCGGTCTAGTTATCCCTCCATCAGAGATCAAAGCTCTTTTTTGCATTTCATATTTCAGGTGTCCCATCAGTTTTCACCAGTTGCATTTCGTTAGGCATGCCATAACTCTGATGGAGTGGTCTATGTCATTCATTCCCCTCGTGCATATCACTGCTGGTTTAGGATGAGTCATAAAGCTCCACAAGTCATTTTTTTTAAATTTTTAGGTCTAGTTCTAGGGTTTGAGTTAATTTAGTTCTGAAAAGTCTTAGAAGACCAGCAAGCCAGAGGGATGCCTTTGATAAATCATCATTTCAATAATTGTCACCATTGTACAACTGAATAAGGACTTCTCTTCAAAACTCTGTTTTGAAGACAAGTCGCCACCTTATTTTTGTAAAAATTGTCAAAGTTTTCAGTTCTTCAAATGTTCAAGTGCAGCCCTGGTCTCCTTTGCTGAAACATATCAGAGCTATACCTGCAAAAAATTATCAGAGAAACTCATAATTTCAACCTATTTTATGAAGGAAACCAAAAAGCTCAGAGCCTATTAATTTTGAAAAAGTGTCAACAACCAAACATAAGAAAAATGGGTTTACATTGAGCAAAAATCAAAATGGAAGCTATATCAAGTGAATTCTCCTCATTTCCAACCCATTACACATTTTGAGAAAAAAGAGTATCATTGGAGAGTGATTTTGCAAGTGTGAGGCAAATTTGTGTGTTGTTGGTCAGTTCCAAAGGCGTGCGGCGCATCAGCATAGGCGCGCGGCACATCAGGCGGTTTTTTCCAGTGCAGATTAACAAAGGCGCGACGCACTCAGAGCGTGCCACACGTTGGGTAAAGCGCGCGGCGCATAGGGTTTGGGACTATAAATTCATCAAGAAACTACTCAAATCACCTTCCTTCACACCCAAATTCTCAGGTAGGCCTGCAAATCATCACTTTGTTTCAGTTTTGGAGGGTGTATATTTGGTATATATGAAGAAATTACCCTCTCTTTGTCATGAAAAATCAAGTGAAAAGAAAACCCTCCATGTTTATAAATTGCTGTAATGATTCAAGTGCAAAGTTTGCTGTAGGGTTTTAACAAATGATTGTTGCCAAGGCTTCATATCCATTGTTTCACATTTCCTATTATCCCTAAATATTTTCCCAAGTAAATCCCCACAACACCACACCTTCCTCTCTTAAATTCCCAACCATTCTCCTATAACCATATGATCCCTACCTTGTTTCAAAACCCTAAAATATTTCTATCCCCCTGTCCCTTCCCTAATCTCCTCATTTTATTTCTATTGTTCCCTTTTTCCCTTGCTTCCCTGTTCCTAACAATTCCCATCATTTATGTCCCCTTGGTTACAACATTTTCATAAAGAAACAAAAGGTCAACAGTCAACTTTTGGCACATAGTTTTATATCAGCAAATATATATATTCCGGCCACCTTGTTTTTAGAGAGCATGTCAGACATCGAGTCTGAATATGAGCAGGAATATGAAAGTGACTCTACACCGGAGGTCAATGTGCCACAAAGATATCACAGGGGTGGCAAGAGTGGACAACATGTTAGGGAGGAGCCTACCTCTTTGGATTCAATTTCACGCTTTTGCCCGGGCTCTGCAATGGGATTGTTTTCGACGCCAAAGCATGTTACCAATATTGTGAGATGATCTCAAAAACTTAGCATCATCAGGGAACTTGGGTCCGCCTATTTGTCCTTTAACTTACAGGATGGTCATGTTGAACCTTGCTGGAGTGATTTCACAAAATCGTCACCCGACACTATCTCTCAGGCCACCGAATACCAATGTGGGGGAGGAATGTAGAAACGCCAGATGTTGGGACGATATTATATTGAGTCAATATGTCAAGCCCGCATATATCAGACACTTGAGCGCAGCCTTTCCTTTCAGATACCTGAAAGATGAGTTTGCACCATTGATGAAACTCATCATTCGGTATTTCAGTTGTGACGGCAAATTTTCACGTCTCTATGCCTACCATGTACGTTTGTTGATGCATTTCACACGGGTACGTATGATGAGCATTCCGTTTTTCATGTGCCGAAACATAGAGAGGATGATACCCTTAGTACAGAGGAAGCCCCCGGCACATCAGCACAAGAGTATATATCACTATGCATTGATCAAAATCATAGTGATGCATCAGTTGGCACAGCAAGGTATTGCTTGGGAGGATTTCATCTCCCGTGATTTCTTTTCAGCGCTACAGCCTCCTCCAGAGATCGTCCATGAAGAGAGAGGGCCTTCACAGCAGTTCGACATTCATGAGACCGAGCATGTTGATTCTTCAGCATATGTGACATATCAGAAAGGCCCCAGGGCCTTATTTGCAGCTGCACGACGAGTACTTTCTCCACCCGGGGTGGAAGGGGTCTCATTGACATCATCACCAGAGCGAGTATTATCTCCACATCATGTGGAAGGGGTCTCGTTTCCATCTACAACACAGGTACAGAGTTAGGATAGGGGCAAGAGACCCATGGTTGATGAGGGTCCTTCAGGAGTTTAGGATACCGGTATCATTGATGTTGAGGCTAGTTCGCCTAGCTCAGAGCTTAAGGAGATTTTCCGAGAACAAAAGGCAGAGAATGAGTCGCTGAAAAAGAAATTGAAGATGGTTAAATGGGTGATCAACTACTTAGAGCAGCGCAACAAGTAGTTGGAGGATGAGCATGAACTTTATGAGCTGCGCAAGATTCGTGAAGACCGAGAATTGGCTCGTAGGAGACCCGGTGATTTGACACCTATTGATCG
>APFE030528043.1:119730-136817 GCA_000404065.3 Pinus taeda
TATAAGAAACAAGACTCCATATGAAATGTGATATGGACATGTTCCTTCGGTAAAGCATCTCAAGGTCTTTGGTTCCACTTGTTATGCCTTGATACCAAAGGTACATAGAAACAAACTTGGTGCTAGAAGTCGTAAGTGTATCTTTCTGGGATATTCAAACACCTCCAATGCATATCACCTCTATGATGAAGTAAATAAGAAGTTTTTTGTATCTAGAGATGTAATTTGCCCTGAACCATCCAAAACTGACAATGTTGTTGAGCGGCAACTTGATCGCTTGGATAGATTTGCAAAAGCAAAATTATTTCAAGAATTTGATAATCATATTCCACATCTTGAAGGGGGGATTCCTATACTAGATCAAAATGTGGAATCTTCTTCTGAAGAACACTCTCCCCCACATGAAACTCCAACAACGGATGATGCCTTAAGTGATGTGATTGATAGAATTGGGAGACTCAATCTTGATTCAGTCCCAACTCAATCAACGGACCAACCTGGACCATCTGAAAAAGGTCCCCCAAAGTGGGTGACAAAGACACTTGAAAGTGTTCATCCCGATGAAGTTGGAAAGACAGGAACTAGAAATTCGAACCGACAAAATAGAGGTGATGTAGATGACTCTAATTCACCTGTTGATATGGATGTTTCTTATGATTGTGAATTGAACTTGTCTACAAATTTTGAACCAACTTCCTTCAAAGAAGTTGCTTCTCATGATGAATTGAAAGAAGAAATGCAAAAGGAGTATGATGCCCTCATAAAGAACGGCACTTGGAAGCTATTTGATCCTCCATTAGGAACCAAACCAATTGGCTGCAAGTGGGTCTACAAGAACAAGTATAAAGTTGATGGCTCACTTGACAAGCACAAAGATAGGCTTGTGGAAAAAGGTTTTGCACAGAAGGAAGGGGTCGATTATGAGGAGACTTTTGCCCCCACAGCAAAGTGGTCTACCATCCGAACACTCTTTGCACTAACAGCTCAGAACGGTTGGAAAGTCCATCAAATGGATGTAAAAACTACTTTCTTGAATGGAGATCTAAAAGAGAATATTTTTATGTCCCAGCTTGAAGGATTTGTTGTGAAAGGTCATGAACATAAAGTATGCAAACTTGTGAAGTCCTTGTATGTCCTCAAACAAGCACCACGAGCCTGGTATGAAAAACTAACTGAGCATCTTCTGAAACTCAATTTCAAACATTTTGATCTTGATGATGCAACTTTATTTGTCAAGAAATTTGGAAAAACAGTTGTATATCTTGTGGTATATGTAGATGATCTTTTGATGACAGGGAACAATGAAAGCTACATTGCATCCATAAAGAAGGAATTGGGGAAAAGTTTTGAAATGACTGATTTGGGCTATGTTCATTACTATCTTGGCATTGAAGTAACCCAACATCCAATGTCCATATTTCTTTCTCAAAAGAAATACATTGGAGATCTGTTGAATAGGTTTGGCATGATAGAGTGCAATCCTCTCACTACTCCAATGGAACAAAACTTAAAGCTCGCATCTATTGAAGGAAAAGAATTTGAGGATACAACAAAGTATAGATAGCTTGCAGGAAGTCTCAACTACCTAACTACTACCAGACTAGACATTTCGTTTGCTATTGGAATCCTCTCCAGGTTTATGAAAAAGCCTTGTGAGGGACATTGGTCTGTTGAAAAAAGATTTCTAAGGTACTTGAAGGGAACTCAAGACTTTGGAATCAAGTATACATAGGTGGACGACTTCAGTTTGATTGGATACTCTGATTCAGACTTCGATGGAGATAAAGAAACTGGGGTATCAACTTCAAGATATGTTATAAGTATTGGATCAAGAGCTGTCTCTTGGAGATCATGCAAACAATCAATTCCAGCAGATTCCACAACAGAAGTAGAATACATGGCAGCAGCTGAAGCAACAAAAGAAATTGTGTGGCTTAGGAAAATTCTTGAAGATTTGCAAGTAAAACAAGTACAATCAACTTCAATCATGATTGACAATACTTATGCAATAAAGTTGGCCAAGAACCCAAAGTTCCATGATCGAACGAAGCACATCAATACTAAATATCATCTGATTTGACATCATGTTGAGGCCAAAACAATCCATCTTCGTCATTGTTCCACAAATAAGCAAATTGCAGACATCTTCACCAAAGCGCTTGGAAGGGAAAAGCTTGAACGATTCATAATGATGCTTGGACTCACCAACATCCCTTTAGATTAAGGGGGGGAATGTTGGAACCTAATCCTTGTGATTGGGTGAATTAATGTAAATAGATAAATAGGAAATATGAACAGTCACCGGGAGACGAACTGAACAGTGTCTCCCTCATGTATATAATGAAGACCTACCTGAAGGAATAAACCAGTCGAATCATTTTTGCCTTATGGAGTTACTGCTTGGCCTGAAAGTAACAGTTGACCCAATTTCACCTTCATCTAATCGTACCTTTCCTGAAGAGAGTGAAAATGATACCGTTCAAGTTCTTTTCATTACTTCGGATTCAACGACCTTGGGGGTAATCTGCATGTTCCATCAAGACAGGAGGAAAACCCTCCAGTTCTCGTATTAAACTCAAAGGGTCAATTCTCCTGTTTCTTCTGTACCCCCTCCCAATGTATTAGGTTCTTCAATCTCAATATTCTATTGGTTCCCCCAACCTTTAGGTGAGATTCAACTCTCTATATTTTCTTCCCAGCGAGCCCCTCCTCGAGGATTTCTCAGCTGGTATTTTTTTCCTCCAAAGTGCTCCTCACAAAGCTCTTCCTTCCACCTCACACCCATAGCCAATAGTAGAATCATCCCATGTTCTCCCAGAGCATTTTCATCTTTGATCCCATTTCCATCTCCCTCATTTGTGTAACTTAACCGACATAACTGGTCCACCTTTTCCCAGACTCCATGCAACCCACTCCTCTTGAAAAGCGTGGCCATGAAAATTCCATTAAGTTTGTCCTATTTTATTGATGTTAAAGGCTAAGGAAACTTAGGCTAGACCTTATATCTACAATTAACTTTTAATTCCAATCAGCTAATTTAATTTCCTCAACCAACCATGGATGATGTACTTAATTTTTTCCCATTTACTCAAGTGATCTCTCACCTCAAGAAACTAGAAGTTTGTGTCCCTTCTCAACCCCATTTTTATCAAATATGTACATATAATATTTGAATGTAGTTCACAATTCGATAATGACCAAGGATGTTACAAACCCTTCCCCCTTGGGGGAACACTGTCCTCAGTTTTCAATGAAACATGTACAAAACTAACATAGTTTATATGTAGCTTTATACACACAGCTATGTGACCATTACAGCTCACATTTTTAATTTCTTTTCCAACAAGGAGTTGTTAAGAACACTTGATAAATTGGTTTGTTAATGGCCGATTTGTAGCCACTATGGTGTAACAACAAGGAGCTATTGATAACACATGGTAAATGGGATTTGCTAAAGACGTGTGTGAACGACTGAGAAACCATTCAAAGCACAAGAAAAGAGGTATAAATTGAAAATTGTGTAAAATATTTATGGTGAATCTCATGAGAGATGGTATGACATGTTAGAGGGAAGTATGGGAATTGCTTGCTCTAGGTGAGCAAAGCTGGCTAAAAAGAGGACTGTAGGGTGCCCAACAAAAGTACCAAGAAAGCTACAATGAGCTATTGAAAGATAATTGAGTTAATGGATATATATATACCCATTAACGCAATCATCTTTCAGTGGCTCATTACAGCTTTCTTGGTACTTTTTTTGGGCACCCTACAATCATCTTTTCATCCATATTTGCTCACCTAGACCTAGCAATTCCCATGCTTCCCTCTAACATGGCATACCATCTCTCATGAGATTCATCATAAATATTTTACATAGTTTTGAATTTATACCTCTCGTCTTGTGCTTTGAATGGTTTCTCAATCATTCACACACGTCTTTAGCAAATCCCATTTTACCATGTGTTCTCAATAGCTCCTCGTTGTTACACCACATTGGCCAGTAACAAACCCATTTATTGGGTGTTCTCAACAAATCCTTGTTGCTACACCATATTGCTACAAATCAGCCATTAACAAGCTCATTTATCAGGTATTTTCAATATATCCTTGTTGTTACACCATAGTGGCTACAAATCAACCATTAACAAGTCCACTTATCAACTGTTCTCAATAGCTCCCTTTTTTTACACCACAGTGGCTACAAATCAACCTTTAACAAGCCCATTTATTAGGTGTTCTCAATAGCTCCTTGTCATTACACCATAGTGGCTACAAATTAGTCATTAACAAGCCCATTCATCATGTATTCTCAACATCTCCTTATTGTTACACCACAGTGGCTACAAATAAACCATTAACAAGCCCACTTATCAAGTGTTCTCAACAGATCCTTACTACTACATCACAATGGCTAAAAATAATCCATTAACATACCCACTTATTAGGTGTTCTCAATAGTTCCTTGTTGTTACACCATAGTGGCTACAAATTAGTGCATAGGTATAAGAAAAGAATAGAGAGTCTCAGTTCAACCTTGGAGAGCGAGACACTTAATAGTTAATCACGAGGAGGTTTTATCAGTTGGGTTACTCCTGAGGAATGGGAGTGCACCCTCTAGTATATGTGTTATCATCCACTTATGGTCTCATCCAAAATCCCATGGAACTACCCTCACGTCTTATTGATGAGCACTACACAATCATGTTATTTGTAATATATTTTGAGCACCTTGAATTCATCAAAACCCCTGTCATGCGGAAAGAGTTATTTTTGCAGACAAACCTAACCTCCCTAGGAGTCTAAGACTCTCTAGTGACAAACAAAACAAACAAGAGCAATCCTTCTCTAAATATACATTATTCTATGAGAGATCAAGTGTTTTCCGATCTTACCTTAGGTCCAACGCTTGTTGTAGCAGTCCAGCCTTGCTGATCCAGATGAGCTCCTCCTTCACTTTAAGACCTGCATACACTAACAATCAAACGATTACATAACACCTGAATATCTCATAAAACAAAACATATTCAACATATAGACCAAGGAGTATATGAAACAATTCATTAACAACAAATCATTGAGAAGAATGGACTTATTTGTATTAGGGAAACAAAAGGAACCATTACAACCTGAGCCTTGGTGTTGTGCAAGTTCCTCCCAGGGTCCAGCAAGAGTTTTCCTCTACTTTGACAAGCTCACCCACTTCCAAATGCAACAAGAAAGGATGGTAATCTCTCCTCACAAGTTACAATGGAAGTCCTAATTCCAGCAGCATTTACCCTTTGGAATGTTCAGCTTTCAACCTCCCCTCCTCTGGCCCAATGCCTGTATTTATAGTGTTCTAGAGGAAGTTATTCAGTTCCAACATCAATGGGATACTCCCTCTTTTGGATGGGGTAGCTCCTCTCTTGATGGGATAAGTTCCTCTATCATAGGGATGCATGAACCATCTGGAGGTGCTCAATACACGTCAAACACTCTCTAGAAGGCTCTAGAAGTGACCACAAGTAACTTTTTAAAGATGAAACTCGCGCCTTTTGACCTTTACAGGGGTACGCACCCATCCTTTGGCTTACAGAGCGTACAAGTATGCAGGTACAATGAGTTTGGGATGCGTACACGCAGGCAAGGTAGAGAAAATCTGCGTACCCAGAGATAAACATGTTTTAGTGACTTTCTCTCTTTTTTGAAGCTTGACATGAAGAGTAGAGGTATTAGGCTTGACAAGGAGGATAATATGACTATTGATGGAGTCATATTAACTGCAGATAGTCATGGTGACAAATTTCAGTGTAACAGATTGCTCCCTAAAGTACGAAGCCTGAATGACTGACTTAACGCAGTTGAATCCCAAAAATGATATCTAATATACAACAATGTTTCTTGGTCCATTAGCACTTGAAACAAGTTTGAAATTATTTATTAGATCTATAAATGTACCCTCCTTTTTCCATATGTCTACAATGATGCTTCGAAACAAATCATTTTCTTTGGGAGAAGAACTTGAATCAACATGTATTTCACCACTCAGTAGACATTTTTCACGAGTCAAATATATAGGCCTATGGTTCAATACAATGAATTCTAATGAAGACACTCCAAACAAAATGCACAAGTTCAAGAAATGAAGCAATGTGCACACGAGAAGCTTCTAAGCAGATTTTCTACCATCCTTTATCAATCATCAAATTCATGGGTTCTTTGTTTGGCTATATGATGTAAGAAGCCACACGATGAGTAGACATAATACACAACCAATAGCATTTTTGTATAAGCACTATCTCTGAATGATAAGAAACATAAACATTGATATTAATAACCTTTCTCTTCCAACACCTGTCATCATCCCAATCTAATAAGTTAGATGAAGGTCCATGTTTTACCTCAAGATGCAATGCAACAGGTAGGACTCTCTCACATATGAAGTCATTGCTGTCATTTGTTAAACTTAAAGAGTTAATATTCTTTGAACCCAGAGTTCAACAGTGAGAGAAGTAAGTGATATAAAAACTGAGGAGTCACATCCTTCCTTGCATATCACCGATTCACAGATATAAACAAGGGCCTTAATCAATTCAATGCCAAACATTGGTCTCATTACTATCACATCAATATGTGATGGCGAAAATTCAAGCCCAGAATCATGTTACGTTGTTGTGGTGAGCAGCGATATTCGATATTAACCTCATTGAACCTTGAAGAAGAAGTTTCCCATATCACCAATACTCTTTACTTGATGCTTAACATTGTCTAGCCCATGTGTCAAGCCAACTTGGCACTTGCCATAATAGGGATTTGTCACTAATTTTAGGGAACCACAAATATTATAATGTGTTGCTCCTATCTTTGAGATTGAAGCCACGTTTGGCACAACCATGAAATTCTCCAAACTACTAAACTTGAAGGGATCCTTCCCAACCTTGATTGTGTAGCATGTTGATTTTGCACGATCAATTTTGTAATATCCTTGGACATATGTTATATCTCTTTCTTTTCCATAAACTAATACCTTAACACCTTCAAAACAAATTCCTTCAGAAATCACCACAAGTCATCTAATTGAGAAACATGTGACCTAAAATTGCTGAGATATATTAACATGACTCTGCTCAACAATAACCTCTATAGATGGAAGTGAAATATCAAATATTGTATTCTCACCCTTGTAGAATGGAAACAACCTTTATTTTCCACGTGGAATAAAATTAAAAGAAAATTTCCCATCTGCATGAGATATTGCATGACAAAGTGCTTGATTTGGCCAAGGAGCTTCTTTGAGGGCACTTCACCTCATGGACATCATCTCAATAAAGGTATATATCAACACCTAAAATAGGGTTACCCTGAGAAACAACTAAGCCATCGATATCATAACTTCGGACAAAAAATATGTCATCTACTACGAGATTTCCAAAGCTCAACTCCATCTCTAGAGAGCCTCTTTGGACAATTGTTAGGAGAACAAGAGAATCACATATTTGTAATAGAATATTATATAAAATATACTCTATAAACCTCAATCATTGTACCTCATGTGTATGACCTTGTATCTTCTTCCTATGTTTAAAGTTGGCTCACAAAGCTCGCTCTTTCCACTTCTTGACATTTGATTTCATGGAGGGCTATTGTTTCATCCACACACTCATCCTTAAGGAATATCCAAACTTGTTATGCGTATCAAACAAAGGCAAAGAGAGAAAAATATCATGGCTTTTCCTTTTGGAAAATTAATGTGGTGGGATTTGATATGACATGATATTTGTATATTGCTTGAGGATTGATGAAGTTTATGTATTCATGACAGGAAGAAACCAT
Source organism: Pinus taeda (assembly GCA_000404065.3). Lineage (NCBI taxonomy): Eukaryota > Viridiplantae > Streptophyta > Pinopsida > Pinales > Pinaceae > Pinus > Pinus taeda. The sequence continues at coordinate 127,540 of APFE030528043.1, forward strand.
CCTATATTTCCTTGGAGTAATATTTGCAAACATGTAATTGCCTCCTTGCAACGTAAACAAAACATTAATGAGATCATTGCTCATGGAAATGACCTCAAACTTTACATTAGCACCACCTCCATTTATATCTGGACAACTTTCTCCTCCAACAGCCCCCATCACTCTCTAAGAAATCGTCAACCTAGTGAAGTGAAAATTGATGTCTTCATGGCCATTGCAACAATTGTGACCGGCTCATACATATTCACCCATTTAAGATATATTCACCAAGTGAGAGAATATGAATATTTCTAATGTAATTTTTCCACTCGATAAACTTAACATCAAATCCGAAACTATCTCATTCATCTTTAGAGATCTCTTGAAACAATTTTTCACTATTGTATCAAATCTACACAAATATATTAAAGAACTTATTAATGTATGTTGCTTTCTTACCAATCAAAATGTTTAAAACAATACAACACCAACAAATTTGTATTTCATGTCCATTGCACATAATTCCACTTCCTTCATGGAATGCATATGGCTCATACATCTCTTCGAGGTGCTTATATTTTGTATATGATCTTGATAACCCCGTTATCTGCAATATGACTATTATTTTGCAATGATTCATTTAACAACTCGTTGACCACAATATTAAAGGCATTCAAATTCTCTATCACTAAGTATCCATCCTTCATGCTAGGGTTATAAAACCTTTTCCACAAGAACAAATTTTTCATGTGATACTTAGATTGGAACAATCTCCCTAACTTGTGCCACAAAGCCTTCACCATGGCTTCTCATTCACCAATACATAATATTAGAGAAACAATCGTATTGCACTCTTTAACTTCTGTTCTAACTTCACCTAGTCATCTATCAACATTCTTGTTGTTGATGTGCCTAGATATACAATAATCAACTGATCTTGGTCTACTAATAGATGCTCCATCTTAAGTTTCCACAACTCAAAACTCTCACCATGAAATTTATTGATCTCAATTTTACAATGCCTTTCATCTTCTTTCACAAAAAGAATCAAGCCCACAGATCTCCCACTGAACATGGTCTACCACGAGCTTGAGAAAAACCCCTCAGAAGTAAAGGTTTCCTCTTGAAGTTGAAACTATTGTGATACCAAATGTATTTTTTAACTGTGCACATAAATTACCTACAAAATAATTCTTAAAACCAAAAAATATAAATGGCGAGAACATGAAACAAATATACATCCCTTCAATAAATATATATATATATATATATATATATATTATATATATATATATATATATATATATATATATATATATATATTAATATATATATATATATGTCAAAGAATTCATAAACCCTAATTCATTAGCCCTGTATTAGAACATAATACATAATCATTATTAGTTTGACTCGATCTAAAAAATACAATGGGAAAAACTAATCATGGCCAAAATGATGTGTGAAAACTATACGCAAAACTACCCATTTTATTGAGGGGGGACTCCAAAGAATATAACAAATACCCAACATTTCTTCATTCATGGCATGAAATTCACTTTATATACTATAATAATATCTAATGGTTATTATTGTAATTGATTTACTAAAATTTACTTTAAAATATGTTATCTAAGCTTATGTATGATGTATTATCTAAGTTAATATTGAAATAAAGAATAAGGTGATTTATTTAAATGGTATATAAAAAATTATATCTAATGTTTAAATAAATTGCTTATTTATTTACTTTAGTATTTCGATAAAAATAAAAATTATAATTAAGATAACTTTTTAAATATTTTTTTGGTTATTTACAAAAAACAATAGTTTAAATAAATTTATCTAGAAAGAATTTAAAGGTTTAAAAAATTAAAAAACTATTGATAATTATAAATATCATATTTCTAAGTTGTGTACTTCTCATAGCTCAATTGGAAATGGCTCTCGAAATATAGTCTCACTACCTCTTGGGTACAAATCTTATGATATCCTCCCAATAAGGGTGAGAAGTTGCATAGCCCTACCAAAACTTACAAAAAAATAAATATCATATTTCTAAGTTGAAAAAAATATAGATTTCTAAGGAATAAATATAAGTCATGCCTAACTATTATACATTTATAGTTTTTGGGGGACATTATGTAAAATAATTCTTGATCAAATTAGTGTATTCAATGTTAATCAAATATAATACATGTTTTGATTTTCTCATATTAATATTTTAATTCACAAAGCTAGTGATTCTTTCTGTAGACATCAATCATCAACTAATATAACCACATGTTGATGTACATTTTTCAATACTATTTCCCACCCTTTTAAGTAATAACATTTATCTCCATATCTAAAACACATTTTGATCACATCTTACACTTATGTATGCACATGTCACATGGCTATTTTTAATAGTGTCTCTTGGCCCCACCACACATTTAACCATTACATCAAGGAACATGCTAGCTTAGGTGTTAAGAATTCATTAAACATGAGTTGAGAAGCATGCAAAATCTCTAGAAACCCTTAAATTCCACAACTTGATTACTCTAACTAAAATAATATACATATATTTAAACTAAGCAATAAGATAATATCTAAGTGCAGGAAATATGTGATTAAAAAAATATTATCTAAATTTATTGAACTATAATCAAAGGGTGATTTACCATGTGTGACTCTGATTTATTTTATTAAATATGTAATTTAAACCATTTAATTAATATTAATATTAAAATAAAATTTAAATTATTTGAATGTTTTATTGAATTAAATTTTTAATACTTTTATTTTATTTCTTATTAATTTGATATTTTATAAGTGCTAAAATGAAAACATTGAAATTTTAAATAATGTTTAAACCAATTATTTAATTGGTTATGGAAATTGATTTAACCAATTTTTTTATTCATGAGATTTAATAAACTCTACATATAATAAGATAATATTTAATCATTTTTCTTGTTGTGCTGAATTCTATTTAGGCCTAGACCTTAGAGACTCAAAAAGTCTCAAACCTGAAGAGAAAACTTTTCCAAAAGTGAGCTTATAAACAACTAATTTTTGGCATATATACATCCATAGTGATATTAAACATATTTTTGTTGAAAACTTCTAATATTTTGTGTATTCTCTTTGGTGTGCCCCACTTTTTAGGTGAAAGCTTCAACCATACTCTTGTTCGTGAACATGGATGAAGTGTTCACTATAAACCTTAGGCACGTCAAACAAAATACCATAAGTTTTCAATAACACCAAATAGATTTATTTATTTATTCCTATTTATTATTTCTATATAATAATAGTTATATTTAAACTAACTTTTAAATATTTTTGTTGTTATTTCAAAAAATGTAAAACACTCTTTTTAATAATTAAAAAAACCAAATATTTAAATAATACAACATTATTCATAATTATAAATATAAATCAATGAGATTTTTATCTTGAAAAAAATGTAGATATCTTTATAGGTTTTTGGTTGACATTTTTCAAAATAATTCTTCATCAAATTATGATGTGCAATGTTAATCAAATATCATAAATCTTTTCATTTATTCATATGATATTTTAATTAAAAAATTTGTTGATTCTTTCCAAAAATTTCAATCGTAAACTAAAACAACCACATACTCATGTACAATGTTCAATACTATTTTCCATCCTTTTAACTAATAAAATTTATGATCATATCTAAACCACATTTTGATCATATCTTCATGAAAATTGAACCTTGCACAATAGTGAAAATCTCTATGCTTTTGATAACCCTGACCAAAGGAGCGAGCTAGGGTTCGGAGCAGGAAGCAACAGGAGGAGCAAGCTGAGAAGCATGGAGGTGCGAGGAGGAGGGAGTTCCACTCCCTCCTACAACAATGTTGTTTCAAATAAAAGCATAGAAATGAGTTTGAATGGATTTAGGAGACCCTAGGAGAAAGGAAAAAAAATATAGACTCAACATAACCGAAAAGCATCAAAGATGATGTTTACGAAGAAACTCATGGGATGGTGAGAAGAGAGAAGATTCCAGAGGACAACAGTGAGAAAAAAGAAGGGTACAACTCTGCAGAGGGATCCTGTAAGCCCAATACTACCACCAAACCTAGGGTGGTTCTAAATGATACTGCATTATAGGAGCAGAGAGATCACATGATGGCTTATGCTATTATCTGTAAGTTTATGGGCTTATGGCCCATATAGAAGAATATGTATACTTGGATCAGAAACAACTGGAAACCAATGGGAGATATATCTCTTCATCTAGGGTCCAAGGGCTTCTTCACAGTGGTTTTCAACAGTTTAGAGGATAAAGACAAAGTTTTCGAAGGAGGACCTTATTTCTATGCTACTGCACGACTCTATATGCGACCTTGGGTAATGAAATTTGTCCCAAAAAGGAAGGAATTCAGTTTGGTCCCAGTATGGATAAGACTTTACTCCCTACCACTAGATTATTAGCTGCCTAAATCCCTGAAAGCTATAGGAAATAAATTAGGACATTTTCTATAAATTTCAGAGGCAACTCTCAGAGGGAAAATACTTCCTTCACATGAATATGTGTGGAAATAGATTTATTAGGAGCTCTCCTGGATGAAGTGGTCTTAGAAGTGTATGATGAAGAATGGGTATAGGCGGTGGACTATGAATATGTCCCTTTTAGATGCCAAAAATGTCATGAACACGATCACCTTTTCAAGATTGCCCACAAAACAAGTGCGAGGAGAATCTGAGGACCAACATACACAAATATCCTGGAGGATACACCAAGATAGGAGGCAGAGGGAATGACAGAGGAAGAAGGTATTAAAAAACCAGAGTGATAATAAAGTAGCAAGTCATAATAGTTTTGAAATTTTAGAAGAAGAAGGGGGGAAGAGTGAAAAAGATGTTACTCTCGACAATCATCCTAAAGATATAGCATGGAAATAATACAGGATAACAAAAAACTACAGGAAGGCATACCAAATAGCATGGAACAAAGCAGGGACCAATAGATGACCCCTAGTGAAGTTGGGACTGAGGACCAATAGCTATATGAGATACTTGCGAGGGAGAATCTTGATCTAGAGAAATTATTAAACTAGGGAACTAGAAAAGGGATAGACGCCCTACCACAAGAGGAGTTTGACATAGTACAACAGCTTTTCCTTTGTCAATCTCAGATAAAAACCTCAGGAAACAAAAGAAGCCATGAAATCCATGACCAGGGAGGGGTCAAACCAATGGAGGAAATATCAGGACACTCGACTAGGAACCCAGGCACGAAAAGAGGCAGCAAGAGTCAAATATGAACTACTAATAGAGTGTGGAAAGCTCATGATCAACTCAAGTAAGATGAATGATCTTACTAGTTACTCATTGAAAAACCCATCATCATGAAACTCACAACTTGGAATATTAGGGGTCTAGGAAGTAAAAGAAAGCAGAGCAATCTCAGCAGCAGAATAAAAGAAGAAAACCTAGATATGGTGTTCATACACGAAACAAAATGTTAAATAGATAAAGTTTGTAAGATAGATAGCAAATGGATCAGTAAGTATGAATACCTAGAAGTAAAATAAATAATATAGCGGGAGGGATTCTCACTCTCTAGAATCCTCAGAAATTTGACATTTTGGATGCGGAAGCATCTAGGAACTATCTTTCAATGGTTATCCAACATTTAGGTGACAAGGATATTTATATGGTTACTAATGTCTATGGTCCTCAAAATCCTAATGATAAAATCAAGCTTCTTGATCTGAATTTGAAACTACTTGTAAATGGTTGGCAAGGTATTCAATTCAGTAATAAACATGTTTAAAAGATGCCCATGTCTTGCAGTAAAGAAACAAATGAAATTTTCAGCTGTTCATGATCCATTTAAGCATAGCATAATTATTTCCTTTTATTGTTTAACACATTAAAATGAATTTTTTCTGCAAAAGAAATCAACCACAGATGCAAAAGAAGTTGATAAAGCAGTTCACCCCTCCTCGGCTACGTCTGTTGGGTCCAAGGCTCCCAAATGGGCCTGTCCTCAATTTAATTAAATGCTCAAAATGAATATACAGCTGAATAGAAGTCTCTACAGGTGGAATATATTGTAAAAACAGATTCAGAACACTTGAATCCTTCAGTATTGACTACTGGTTCACCTCCAATGGATACCTGCAACCCTATACAGTTCTCATAATACTGGGCCCTAGTGGCTCCTAGAAATTCCACGGCTCCAACACCTATGCCAATGACCGCAGATGGCTATCAAACCTGTGCCAATGGCTTTAGAAGGTCGAAAATACCCAAAATCAAAAAAAAATTCATCCAAAACCGACTTCTATAGTTAAAGTTATGGCTCATTAAAGTTTCTCTAGTCTGCCCCTAGAAAAAGTCCAGTTAACTTTAGTTGGAGCCAGTTAGGCCCGCCTAATATGGCGGTCCGCCGAAATTTGGTGCTCTGCCAAAATTTCCGCCAACTGGACTATCAGTTAACGGCCAGTGAAATCCGCATGTGACCGGAAAAATCGGCTGGTGGTTTGCCTCGGATTTTGTGCCGGCGGTTAGGGGTTTGGCCCACGGTTTTGGGCTGTGGTTATATGTATGTGGGGCTGGCCCCTTTCATTTCCTACCCAAAACCTTTTTCAAAATTTAAATAACAATTGGTTCGTATTCCTTTCAACTTCCCCCGTTGTAGCCCAACGATAAGGCGTGGCACTTGTATGTGGGAGGTCGTGTGTTTGATCCTCCATACACCAACCAAAATTTTAAATAACCCACATACTCTTGCTGACGTCACCCTGGGCCACGTGGTGGCTTCTGAGCTTGCCACATGGCAACTTCTGATTGGCCTACCCAAAAGGAATATTCCATGGCACATTCCAAGGAATATTCTGTGGAATATTCTTTTTTAATTTTTTTTTTTGAAAATTCAAAAGTTAAGGGTTATTGGGCGATTTTGTTTTTGGCATCACGTTCTCATTCGGCGACCGTTTTTCGAACCGTTTATGGCAGCGGAATCGGGAGGACGAGATCTATCCAATCATTCAGGTTTGAGCTAATTCTGAGCACTTTCATTTTTGAGCATTTTACGACACTTGGGACATGAGCCCGTGATCACGCCTCCCCATTGGGAAGCTTTTGGACCCCAAAAGCCTTCAACTACCTATTAAAGAGGTGAGGGTACAATGCCCTCACTCTGTCCACCTCCATCCACTATGCCTTGTTTGGTTTGCTGCCTTTGAAACCAACTCGAACATAATCTACATTGCCCCTCCTTGAAGTGCGTGTCATTCTGTCAAGGATTGTATCTTCTTTCAGCTCATCTAAGAATTCTGGCAAGAAATCTTCTATAGATGGTAGTTGAAAAGTGCTTTCATGATCAGCGATCAAAGGAGGTTCATACAAACATAAGTTCTCCACATTAACAACAGAATACATTTGCATGTAGGGTAGAAAATCTAATTGAAAAGCATTATTTCCAACCTTCTTGAGGATTTTGAATCGACCATAATGAATAGGCTTTAGCTTTTTACCTTCTCCTGGCATTCTTTCCTTACTAATGTACAACCATACCTCATCCCCTTCTTGAAACTTGTGATCGACTCTATGCTTGTCGTGTCTTTCCTTGTACTTGCCTTGACTCTTCTCAAGATGTTCTTGAATTTGCTGATGTATTTGCTAAATTCTTTTAATGAATGAATGAGCTTTGTCCATATCACTATGTCCCTCAATGGCGACATCTTTCTCAAGAATGAAATCAAGAGGTGATTTTGGCAAGTAACCAAAACAAGCTTCAAACGGTGAGGTGTTTGTGGAAGAGTGCTTGGCAGCAGGTTGTAAGCATGTTGTATGTAGTGCAAATGTTCATCCCAAAGCTTGGGATGCTTGCTGCAATATCCTCTCAAGAGGTGCACAATGGTTCTGTTCACAACTTCGGTTTGTCCATCTGTTTGCGGATGGAAATCAATACTTTTCTTCAACTTTGTGTCCATCATCTCCCATAGGTTGGACCAAAAATTCCCCACAAATATAGAATCCTTGTCACTAATAATGGAAGTAGGCAAACCAAAGTGAATCCATACATGATGAAAAAATAATTCAGGAGTTTGTTCATCAGTTATAGTTTTCTTACAAGGCATAAGTATACACATTTCGCTGAAACGATCAACTACTACATATAAATAATGATTGTGCTTTCTAGATTTTGGCAAACCTCCTACAAAATCCATAGAGATGCTCTCCCATGGTCTAGAAGGTACTGGAAAAGGAGTATAAAAGCCAAGCTTCCTATTACTAGGATTTCTTATAGCACATAATGAACAACCTCTTATGAACCTTGAAACAGAATCTACCATGCGAGGCCAATAATAATACCTCTGTAGATGTGCAACTGTTTTGCTTACACCAAAATGGCCAGCAATAAGAGAAGAATGAGATTCTCTTATGACATTTATTCTCTCCCCTTGTGGTATACACAACTTTCCCAATTGAAACAACAAATTGTTATGCATGTGATAGTCATTTTCCTCTACATGATTTCCTTTACTCAAGTTAGCATACACATCTTTAAATTCGTCATCAGATGCATACTGTTCTATGTAACTATCATGTATAATGGAATCATTCTTAAGTAAAGTAACAACACCAATAATAGGCCTTGAAAGCATGTCAACAACTTTATTCACAGTACCTTTCTTGTACCTTATTACCAAATGGAATTGTTGCAAGAATCCCATCCATCTAAAGTGTCGTGATTGTTGTAACTTGCTTTGTGATTGCAAGTACTGTAAGGGCTGATGGTCGGTATGTATAACAGTTTCTTTGCCCATCAAATAGTGTTTCCATTTGTTGACACTTTGTACCAATTCATACAACTCCTTATCATACGTAGGATAATTTACAATAGCACCATTAAAAGTTTCAGAATGAAAAGCAATAGGCTTACCATGCTGTACAAGAACTGCAACCATGGCATAATCACTAGCATCGGTTTGTATCTCAAATGGCTATCTCAAATCTGGTAATTCAAGGACCGGAGCTGAACTAATCTTCTCTTTCAATGATTCGAAAGCTTTTTGCTGCTTGCCTCCCCATTGGAAAGCACGCTTCACACTTGTTACTGCATGCATAGGAGCTGCTATAGAAGAGAAGTTAGAGATGAACTTCCTCCAATATTGAGCTGCAACCAAGAAACTTCTTACCTCTGTAATGGATTTGGGAGTAGGCCACTTCACAATAGCCTCAAGCTTAGCAGGATCAATTCTCAAAGCACCTCCTCCTACTATGTGTCCCAAATAAACCAAAGAAGTCTTTCCAAATTCACA